>JANDKJ010000562.1:0-39867 GCA_028551335.1 Armillaria sp. CMW 4456 | reverse complement strand
ATTTTTGCCTTTCTCTGCTGCCGGTAACCGGGACAGCACCGGATACACTTGTATATCAAAGTCAACTAGGCATGGGACCACTGGGCGCCTATCGATCCATCGATGTTCGCTACTACCTCAATGTCGAGTCGCCTCCCATTGTCTATTACACATACAATGCTGCAAAATAGGCTGCAAACCAACGAGTATGAAAACCACAGTGGGGAGAGATACATATTCCCCATCACTGCTGCCATCGAGAAATTAGGATTTACAGAACTAGGCCATCTCAATCTCCTCAGACGCATGGTGTGTGCTGTGCTGCTTTGATCATCTTCATCGTGACACCGACATAATGTAGGGAAAGCAAAGTCCAGTCATGGATAGGCACTACGACAATCAGCGCCACATCGCTGATAACGCTGACGAGCAGATAAGTTATGCATGGTATCTCCAGATGAGACGGATCATGGAGGAGATCAACAGATTCTGTCCTGTTATTGACGGTAACGATCCCGATTTCAGGTTTCTTGACCTCGGGTGAGCCTAATTATGAGTACATCGGCCATCCTTCAAAAGCTAATCTAATCTTCGATTGATAGTTGTTGCCCAGGCGGGTTTTCCTCTTACATTCTTGATAACAACCCGCGCGCCACTGGGTTTGGCATATCCTTGCCACCCCAGGAGGGTGGGCATTGTTTTCTTATGGATGACAATCTCCTGGAACGGTACTCGATCCTGTTCGCCAACATGACTAAGTTTGAACTAGGTCCCGGCTCAGACTTAGAATCACGTCCTATCCGCCCAGGAAGCTATGACCTCGTCGTTATGGATGCTCATCATCTACGCAATCAGCCGCCTATGGCTGGTCACAAGGTGTATATATCTCAGCTAATCCTTGGGCTTGAAGCGGTGAAGACCGGGGGTTCGCTCGTCCTCAAACTACACCGTCTGGAATCAGATTATTCTGCACGTCTGCTTTACCTCCTCGATAAAGTCTCTTGGGGAATCAGGACGTATAAACCGATGACTATGCACAAGGAACGTGGTTCATTCTATGTCATCGCCCGCGGCATTGGATTGGATGGTCATGGGCAGCCCTCGGTCGAGCGGCACATTCTGTTACAACATGCGATAGAATCGTTCCGGATTCTTTGGGCTAACTTGGGGGAAGAGGGCAGTGAAAGGAGAGTGGTCGTCGAGGACCTGGACTTCATTATCACCGTTGACGAACTCGTGCGAGAATATGCATATCGTTTGGGATGCCTTGGACGGAAAATCTGGGATATCCAAGCGAAAGCATTGGAGTCGGTGTTCAGAAAAAGAAAAGTTATCATCAATTAGCCGTGCTTTCCAATGACAGGTAAGTTCTATGTGCTGAGATTCTTTCAGCTTCATTAACGTGTTTATTCCAGTATCCAACGAAGTGGATACTGTGTGCAGTAACGTTCCCCGTTTATTCGCCATGTGTAATATAGGTTCATGGGTAAAATTCAGCGTCCTTGCCCTTTTTGGGGGTCAATAAGAAACTCTGCTTCAAAGAACGAAAGGCTCCTAGCATGCGAGAACAACGCAAGATATGGCCTTGAGTGACTGACCCGCAGCAGCCTGAGGGACGGGATGGCGGCTTATCAAAGATTCAAACCCAGTCGAAACTCCGGTCAGTATAGGCTCTGTCTTCCTTTGCATTGTTCTTGACTCTGACCATCTCCGGGCGTCCTCATCCAAGAGGCTTGGACGGGTACGAAAGAAAGACTCGAGCCAATCCTGCGAGACCGATCGATGGCTTTCGTTGCTTTACTTGAGAAAGCGGCTCTATACTACCGAGATCTACGCATTCCCTCGACTATGGATTCCGAGTCTGACGACGGCAGACTGCAGCTATTCCACTAGTGAAAAACCTTCGGTTGAGTGAACGAATGTCTCTTTCCGGTGAGATAACTTTCATACACCATCATTTCTAAACCTCACTTAACGGGAAACCTAGGAATGTTTTCCTTATTCACTCAGGGAACAAGAAAGCGTTCGACAACATTTCTTTTAATATTTCTCCAGGACAGCTCAGTATTATCGTTGGGATCAGCTGAAAGTCTAATCTTTTGAACTTACTGCCTCGCATCAGAGATCCTACTCCTGGCGAGATACTCACTGACAAAAGAACTATACAGGACTACGACCTGGAGTCCCTAAGATCTGCTATTACTATTCTCTCACAGAATGCCGTTCTCGGGTCTACTCGCTATCTTATCATGACAACTTTCTCGTGACTCTCGGAAACTCTGCCTCCGGGTCCCTTTGCCATGAAAAGGATTGCACGGAGAGCTCGAGAAGGCACTACTTTGGTGGACCATCTGGAATCATACATGAGCAGAAAGAGAGATTCGATTCGCTGTACACTCCTGATCATAAGGCTTTCGAATGCTCATTGCATCTCTCTCTCGCTCAGGCTGTGGCTACAAATCTCCCTCGCATACAGCGATAATATTACAGGAACAAGAGCATCCCTATCAGATTCCTACGAGACTTTCAGCAGACAAGAAGCAGCAGATCCTTGCGTATATTGTCCCTACCCCTACATGCCGGCCTCACATTTGATGAACTCGCCTCGATCAGATCCCGGGCGTGCATGAAGCTAACGAATAGGGGGACGAAGCTGCTGATAGCAGATGAAGCGACTTCGGTGATAGACTCTGTGACTGAACGTGCTCTGCTGAATGGTTTCTTGGAGCATGGCACACTCGGAGGCATGATTGTGATGCACAAGTTTGGAGATCTCGTCAAGCATACGCATCAGATATTGCGAGTTTGCAGTTGATGGTTTCATTGAGAACAGGAAGGGTGGTGATGGTATGCGATTCAGGTACTGTATAAAGGGAAAGATCGTAGATCATAGAGCTCACGCTGAACTTATGGCGATTGGAGAAGAGTATTCCGAGGTGTGCAACGTGCAGGCCCAGTCACACCAAGTGCTCGAGCGTCCGGATCTTTGAACTTCACCCCGGATTCCCTACTCTGTCAATGGTATCCTCTGTGAGATAGCACACACAGCGTGGTGAAGGTGAGTGCGTGTGCGAGCGCCGTGATGATGGGGAGAAGAAGGATGGCGTATAGGCCCTCTAAATATAGAACTGCATTTCTATCGGGACCCGTGGCGGAGCTTTACAAGTGCAGTGGGATCGTCGTTCTGTCCACGTCTGGTGGGATGTCTCCCATGTGAGGTGCCATCCGGTATGCTGTCTCATGAAGAACTGCCATGTAAGTCTGTGTGTAACAGTTTCCACACATTGCATCCATGATTCGATGGCAATTGTTTGATGTCTTTAGGCTCGTTGGATTGGTTACGCTTCGAGGTGTGCTAAATGGTCGCAAATAAATTCGCGGGTCGTTTTGACGAAGGTCTCCTCTCGTCGTTGTAGGATTTCCGACGCTGGGAAAGAACACGCATTTCCCTTTTCGGCTGCTATCGAGAAAGCGGGATTCACGTAACTAGGCTATCTCAGATGTCTGGCGTGTGCCAAGTGCTGCTGAATTTGTGGTCTTCATTGTGATGCCGACACGGCTGTTTCAACAGAAAGGAAAAATCCGATTACAGACTACTACCAAGAGAATGAACAACTTGCTGATTATTACGCTGAGGAGGAAATAGGTCACCCCGGTTGTGTCAGACATGCCGGAGATCGACGCTACCTGTGATGATGACTGAGATCTGAGATTCAGGTTTCTAGACCTCTGGTGAGTAAATTTCGCGCGGTCATTAAATGTCTCCGAGAGCTGCCAGTGATCTTCGTTCGATCGATTGGTGCTTCCCAGCCGGGTTTGCTTCTTATATCCTTCACAAGAACCCGAGAGCGAGCGGCTTTAGCATACCCCTGTTTCCTGACGAGCGCGGCGATTTTCTTCTTATGGTTAAATTCGACGATAACCTCCTGAAATGCTACTCCCTCATATTTGCCATATCGCTCAGTTTGCACTTTCCCCCGACTAGCCTCGTTGACCCTTGTAAGACGTTCAAACCCGAAACTATGCATCAAGAATGTAGTTCGTTCTATGTCAGGTCGCGGAGAAAGGTGGAATCGACTGCAGCATGCGATAGAGTCGTTCTGGATTCTGTGGACTGAATTACGGGGAAGAGGGAATTACGGGGAAGAGGGAAGTGAAGGAGGATGAACTTCTGCGGAGGTATACACATCGTTTGGGATGCCTCCGAGTCGGACGGAAAAGCTGAGATATCCAAGCGAGGGTACTAGAGACGGTGTTCAGGAAAAGAAGAGTTATCGTTGGTCGGTCAGTCACGTTGTTCAACGATAGGTAAGCCTAACCTGCCTGGGTTCTCTCACCTTCGTTAATGCGCTTATTCCAAATTAACGCCTGTACCCAACGAAAAGAATAAGAGAATACTTTGCACAGTAGCGTTCCGTCATTTATTCTCCTCGTGTAATATCTTTTCCAATTCTAGGTGTTGTTAAGAGGTACGAAAGCTCACAGAAAGCGGAAACAAGGCGAGATACAGCCTCCGCATTGCGTTGGGGATGTCACTGAAAGAGTACATGACAAAACGGAGTGATAATTATTTCAAGCGCGGCTTTTAGGCTGACAAGTGAGTGATGTCCAGTACTGCCTACTTTTCGTTCACCTCGCAGCCCAAGGAAAAACCTTGTCCGTATTAAACAAACCCATGATATGCATATTCAACTGCTTGACATACATGATTACAAGGTTTGTCCCGATGGGTTTTAGGTTTTCCGACGCTGACGATATTCCATCTGAGGATGAAACCTATTCGGCTTATAGACTTTCGTATTCATGACATATTTGCTCTAGATTAGATACTTTCCAGTGATGTGCTTAGATGCGACTCGTGCTATAGTCGACTCATAACAAGAGTTGTAACACGGGGAACTGCGTCGAAGAGGTGATTTTACGGACCAGGTGAATGAATACGTGGTTTGAATACAGATTAATAAGACACATCCTCCATAGATAGAATGGCCCGCTTGCACAAGACGTCTTTACACCTCTCACAGCTCGTCTTTCTCATGACAAATGCTACCAATGTTGGTAGAGGATAGTACGTCCGCAGAGACTCGTTAATCCAGATGTTCTACCTCTGGGATATCTGTCTCCAGACATAAAGGAAGCCGAATAGAGGGCGTGTACTCACAACTCTGCGCTCGGCCTGACCGTACTGTACTGTTCTCAATGTATACAAGTTAATTAATTATAAACATACTACATTGTTTACTAAGAGGGTTCCTTGTTAAAATTAAAGAAATCCATTTATGAATCTCTTCATAGAGAGTATTCAGCGTTACTCCTGACGAAATGGCCATTTGACCAAGATCGCAGACCACCCACCTCCTTTACAACTTGAATCGGTATGCCAAACAAGTCACTTCCACAAGCTTGGAACAGTTATTAGGTGCGGAACCTCGAAAACTGGAAAGAATCATGCGGATTCTTGCAAGCGAAGTATTGCTCCTGGGAATGTAGATATTCTAGTCTATTTGCGCCGGATTAACATTGTCCAGGCTAACAGATCAGTCGACCGCAATGTTTCCACAAACAACCACACCAGCATGATGCTCGGAGGACGAATGCTTTACTATCCCTGGTTGATTTGTTGTACATGTTGTCACTGAATGAAATACCGGAGAAAAACTTGAGTCTGAAGTGATCATTGCCTTTAGCACGGACGAAAATGAACCCGACGGTTCTCACAGAGGCCCTGAAGGACTTAGATTGGGGACATTGCATCCAGTACTGGTCGCCACTCTAAGCGCATTGCTGGAAACACTGAAGCAGTATTTTTCTGCAAGTCTTCTTCACTACGTCGGCCAATAGTGCAAATGGCTCCGCCAACTCAGGCATTGACGGATAGTGTGATTGAAGTGTTGACTTCAGGATTAGAACAGAAAAATAAATCTCGGGGTATTGCAAAGTATTCTTACTTCAAGTACTATGGGCCTTGAATATACTCACAAAAGTTCAAATTCATTTATGATCGCAATGTTTACAATAGCGCAGAAAGCAACTTTCATGAACGTAGCATGAATTTCCTACTTTCCAGATGAAGGAAATAATCTTCTGGTTTCGCTACTCGCCGTATTGTTGGTAGAATAGATATCTGCATAGTACATGGTCATTTCTTTCCATACTTTCATGACACAAACAGTATTGGCTCTGGCTCACCTTACTCAAACTACCCTCTTCCTCGGCAATTTCTAATTCTTCAATGATCTTCGTTGCACCCATGGCTTCCATAAGCCTGTCGATGTCCTGTTAAAACTTAGTAGTTTCCTTGAGGATGCGGTGCTATTTACGAACCTTCTCTGATTGCATGTATGGCTTGACCTTCTATACAGTACAAGGTCATTACTTTCCGTACTTTCGTGACACAAACAGTGTTGGCTCTGGCTCACCTCACTCGAACTGCCCTCTTCTTCGGCAATTTCTAAATCTTCATTGATCTTCGTTTCATTCATGGCTTCCATAAGCATGTCGATTTCCTGTTAAAGCTTAGTACTTTCCTCGAAGATGTGGTGCTTTTTACGAACCTCATATGATCCTACGTATCGCAGAGCCATCTACATAGTACAAGGTCATTTCTTTCCGCACTTTCATGAAGTAAACAGTCTTGGCTCACCATACGCAAAATAAGCTCTACCTCTGCGGTAATGTTTAAAATCTCTTTGATTATTGTGAAATTTATGTCATCTATATGACGTTCGATCTCCTGTTAGAGTCTAAGTACTTTCCTCGAAAATGTAGTGCTATTTACGAACCTCAATAACTTCCGTGTATTGCATGAACCTCTACATAGTACAATGTCATTTCTTCCCGTACTTTCATAACAAAAACAGTCTTGGCTCTAGCTCACCTTACTCGAACTACCCTGTCCCTCCTTGATAATTTTTGAACTTTCGTTGATCTTCTTGTTAACCGTGGCTTTCACATTCACATAGAATTCCTTTTAGAGTGTAAGTACATTCCTCAAAGATGCGGTATTATTTACGAACCCTCTTTAATTTCATGAATCTCTACATAGGACAAGGTCATTTCTTTCCATACTTTCACGAAGCAAACAGTTTTGGCTACGGCTCACCTGATTTAAGATGTCCTCTCTGTCCTCAGTAATTTTTGAATCTTCTTCGATCTTCCAGTTAACCATGGATATCATAAGCCCATCTATGTCCTTTTAGAGTTTAAGTACCTTCCTCGAAGATGTGGTGCTATTTACGAACCATGCTCGATCCCATATATCGCATGACCATCTACATATTACAAGGTCATTTTTTTCCTTACTTTCATGAAGTAAACAGTCCTTGACTACGGCTCACCTCACTGAAAATACGCTCTACCTCAGTGGTGATGTTTTGAACTTCTTTGAACTTCGTGTTACCTGCGACTTTCCTAAGTGTTTCGAGGCTCTTATGTCCAGAATGTGAGTATTTCCCTCAAAGATGTGATGCTGTATACGAACCCTCTGTGTTTCCACGAGTGGTATGATCACCATCCAGATATCGTCGTACGTAACTACAACATCACTGCTTTGAACCTCAAATTCTCGAATGTTAGTACAAAGAAAGAAAATTAACAATCACACACATTTGAAAGGATGTATTGGTTATACTTGACTGACAGACTGAGGAGCTAGGGAGTAATCTTATTTAAGTGTGCATAAATTTAATACAATGCTAGAATAACTCTTACACTTGTATGGCACTCAGGAAATGCTTGAATATCTGCCCCTCCACTTTGAAGTTGAAAATTTGTCGGTGGTTTCAGCGCATAAGGGATATCGGCCTCCAATTCAGTCGGTATGGATTCAAAAGATGTTTGCTCCTGAAACACAGTCAATAACCAACAGTTCGGTCTTTCCATTGGAGGTTAAGATCTAACAGCAGACGTGCTACTCATGCTCGATTTTTCCATATTATCCTTTCACAATACGTCAGCGGTGAAATTATTATACGACAATAAATGGATATCTACCAAATGCAACGTGACGATAGACTTGGCTACTGTCATCTAGAAGGATTCTCAAAATCATATCGGATCGATGCGCTGTTTTCTTACCAGATCGCCAGCGGACTGGTTTCCTCTATTAGAGGTTCCATTGATTGTCCAGACAGGCGTAATATTGGGCGGTGAATGGGAGTAGGGTGCAGTTGAACCATACTCCAGTAAATATTTTGACGACACTTTCGTCAGGTGTACGACAGGCACCCAAGATGCGGGAAGCACTCTCAGAAGTCCATTCCTCTCTCACACAGAAACAGTAAAGCCACGCATAAATACACATTGGTTCTCCTTTAACGGGGTGGATGCGGAACGGGAACCATCAGGGAAAAGTCGAGTTGTCGTCCATAACTGAAGGATGATCCAAAGGCTATCCGTCCGTCTGCAACGCCGGGAAAAGTAAAGCCGAGATTCAGATTGTAATCGGCTGAGGGTCTCGACATGGCGGCTGATCCCCATTCTGTTGTCTTGTCGCATCCAGACACGAGAACGAGGGAACCGTTTAATGCCTCTCGTCCTTGAGTAGGTCCGTTAATGAACCCATACCACTCGCGCGCATGTTCAAGGGCATAGTTCTGCATCAGTTTCGGATGGTTGGTGTCATATCTTGTAGCACCTTCAGGAAGGACAAGGATGGCTGCCTGTTCTTTGGATATTGTAAATTCCACTCCGCCACCCCCACCTGCAATCAAGCTGAAAAGCTATATGAACATTTCATCTAAATGATGCATAGTTGAACACTAACGGCGTAGTTACCGATCCTTCAGCGGCGATCGAGCGCGTTGTGACAAGAGAACTAGTAACTGATGATCGTTTCCCATGTTGCAGATAGATGATACGTGTAGTCATATCATTGACATCTAGTGGCTCGAAGCCAGGGGGTACTCTACGTCGATTGATGGGATCGTCGGCCCCAAGGAAGATGTTGAAGAGAAAGTCGAAACCTCCACCTTCTCTGATCATCACCAGGTCGCCCACCGATATACCTTTATCGATGTACTCCTGTGGAAGGCTGTAATCTGGCTCCGGAATCCATAAAGGATATCCGTGACCTCGCGCCAGGAGGAGTTTGGTGTAGACAACGTGAGCGTGCTGTTCAGACATTATGACCCAATGGTATGATGGACGTAAAGGATGAAATGGTCGCCGTGGTTGTATCAGTCACTGTAACGGCGATGGGAAAATCGTGCCAGGGGTACGCAAACAACGAAGCCGCGAGAAGACAGCCGAATGCTCAAAGTCGGAATAAAGCCAGGTGACCTTTAGTCATATACTTAATGCTTATAGACTACTTTAGTACATTTAATACAGTTTCGTAGTATGAATACAGGTTCTGTGAGGGCCGTAGAATACAAATTTATGGTCCGGCTTCACCAGCCATTAGTCTACCCCAACTTCAATTAGTACTGAGGGATAATCGGAGATGACGGTCATGGTAAGTATCCTTACCCGGGCGTTGGATACGGTTGTTCGAATGCAAGGAAGGTAACGCTATTGGCCCTGCCTGTGAATATCCATCCGAATCAGTTTCGTCACACCACCACTTGTCAACTACCTCCCACATAATGTGCTAAATGAACTGGAAAGCGTCGAAGATACTACTCTGATAGCACATAAACAGCAGACCAGTTCCATGCCCCGTCTTCGCTGCATCCTTCTCACTTTGAGTGAACTTTGGTCCGAACTGGATGCTACGACGGAGGATTCGCCTGATCTCCAGCGAGAACAGAGGGTCTGCGCCCTCGTGGTCCGCACGAGAGAGGGTCTTGCAAATGTAGGAGGCAAAGGAGTATCGAGACCCGTCGTCTCGTTTCCCTTCGAAGCAGAAGCTGTTTTCCTGGCATAGGTTCAGTGCGATGAAAACTAGAGCTGAACAGGAGACGAAGGACCTCTCAGGATCCGCAACCCAATTCCGGATCATCCTTGAGCGGCATGATATCTACAGGACGGTGAATTAGAATGCGATGAATTTGGATAAGCTATGTTATCATACTGATAAGTGCGCCTACCGTGGAATACATTGAGAATCGTTCACAGAATACAGAAGCCAAAATCAGACTCACCACTCTTCCACCGCCCAACCGTGCTAGCACCCCTCAGCTGGCTACTGACCTCCAGTGAAAGGTGCGGAGCAATAATGGGATGTTTCTTCAAGCAGTCATCGAATTCGGGCCCAAGCTGAAATAAACAAGTATCGGAAAACTAGGAAACTCCCATCCTTCGCAACCCCGGCCTCTTCGCCGCCTCGAATCCCCATCATCTCCAGCAAGTACCGCGCGTGCCGGTACGGGATTAGAACCCGGAGATGGGCTTTGTCGGAACCGATGACGAACCTGTTGGATACACTATCAAGGAACCCAAAGCTATCAAATAGGGCAGTCGAGTCAGGGTGGAAATGTAAACGGGGACGGAAGAGAGAACGTACTGTTCGTATGCTGATACAGCATCTGGCGTGACGTCGCCCTGTATATGTGTGAATTCATGGATGGAGAGCCCGAAAGTGTTCGTATCTTGAGCAGTTTACTGTTGATGGCGAGATGAAAATGACTGCGTCTATCCTTTCCTTGAACGCCGGCTCTCAGTAGGAGGCAGTCACCTCCAAAAACGTCTTTAAGGTTTTCCGCTGCATCTTCCACTTGACCACCATTAAAGGCGGAATCATCAAGGGCGTCAGCACCAGTAACTCCGAGCGGCGTGGAAAACATGAATCGACCATGCCAATTTTTCTTAAACATGAAGGAAGAGCCGCACTTGATCAAAATCGAAGGGCGAGAACACGGCGTTGACGCTGACCATGGGAATGAGGGTGGGTTTCGCCCCCGGGCTTCGGAGGGTCTTCTTGTGCTCGTCGATAGCCTTATGATCCGCGAAGACTTGCGCTGTCGCTTTCACCAGGGGGGTAAAAAGCTTGAGCTGAGCTTTGAACGAGGCGACGTCGTAATTTGGAAGAATGGGCAAGCCTGTGTCTTCTTCGGCTATCCACCTCTGTCTGGCAGCAGAGTTAGTAACGTGCACGGGTAGTAGACGAGGAGGGACGTACAAAACGTCACCCTGAATATTGTTGAAGCCCAAGGACGATGTGGTTGGGGTATGCTATCCTCCAAGGTGCAGCGCCGACTGACTGAGAGCAACCATGTTAAGCTTCAGACGTGTTTATGTAGGTCGGGCGATTACCCAATAGAACCCGTAGGATTCTACATTGCAGTACCACTTGCCGAGTCAGGCTTAATATTCTTAAGTATCAAGTTCCGGCCAATTGAAGACCGACGAGTGTCCCTGGCTCTTGATTTATTCTGAGACCTTTGGTCCGCCACCGGGAAGAATATTCACGTTTGCGTGTACGGATCTGAGCCTGGTGACTTATGGTGCTGTGCTGAAGGTCCAGCTGGTCTTTAAGAGAGCGAAACACGAGTACATACCTTCTTCTGAGAATCAAATTTGGTACAAGTAGCAAGTACGATGTGATGCGATGGCCGGGGCGCAGTTTGTTCGGTAGTTGCCGTTTCGCTTCGGCGTTCTGCGGCTGGTATAGAATTCGACCAGGATTTTTTTTCCTTTTCTATATATGCAAGGCCGCCCCCGTTTCAATCCCTGTGGCCTGTAACGGACGGATTCTACTGCTTTATAAACTCGAGACTGTTTTATGGCGGCGCTGCGACGAAAATGTACATCATGATAAGAACACAATGTTCCACCGGAGTCGTCTTATGCAACACACCGAAGTCAATCAGCATTTTGTTGGGCTGAAATCGAATGGAACATTGAACTGGGACATGGCTAGCCACGACTGATTTACGCGTGTTATTTCTTGCTCTTTGTGTCGATTGGTGACCGCCACCGAAGCCGCAGCTTCAGCGACGTGCAACTCTCAGCCACCACCGAATTTCACTCTACATCAGTTACTGAATTGCTGTTGAAGAGATATCTTAAAGCGTCTGGATATCCTGTCTTCGAAACTAGAGGCTATACCCTCCCGACGTCTGCTAGATCAGCCGCGAACCTTCTTACCTTCTTTTGTGACCCGGGTGGGTATGATCGAACCCTGATTCTACAGCCCCGCCAATACCACATCAACTGTGTCGATAGAGTACAACCTCTGCGCAGGGACATCGATAGGTTCGATACCAGGGTACCAAAGAAGATCCGTTAAACCAACCATTGGAAGTTGGATTCTTTCAGACCATACACCAGTGTCAAGCTCAGTATTCCTACTATTCTACCATCAATAACCTGTACAGAAGCAGATATCCCTGTATTTCAAAGTCAAGGTAGCCGTGGGAACACTGGGCGAGTATCGATCTTTCCCTGGTTCGTCGCCACGTCGCGGCCGAAGCGTCCCTCCATTGACATGTCAGCTCCCCATACAATGTCACTCAAGGAACGTGCATTTCCCATTTCTGCTGCCATTGAGAGAGCGGGATTTAGGAAACTAGGCCATCTCAATCGCCTCAGACGTCCGGTGTATGCATCCCTGCCTAAATCATCCTCATCCATGGTACCAACGTAATTTTTTGTCAGGGAAAGGAAAGTCCGATTACAGATTACTACTACGAGAATGAACACCTTTCTGATGATTACGCTGAGGAAGAGATGGGTCACGCATGGTATCCCCGGTAGTGTCAGACATGCAGGAGATCGACGCTGTCTGTGATGATGACTGCGATCTAAGATTCAAGTTTCTAGACCTCGGGTGAGTAAATTTCGCACGGTCATTAAAGACCTCCGAGAGCTACCAGTGATCTTCGTTCGATCGATAGGTGCTTCCCAGGCTTCTTATATCCTTCACAACAACCCTAGAGCAAGCGGCTTTGGCATAACCTTTCTCCCGACGAGCGTGGTGATTTTATGAATTGGACGACAAGCTTCTAAAGTCTACTCAGACATATTGACCAACGTCGCTCGCTTTCAACTTGACCCCGAGTCCGACCTACGACTACTCCCTACTATTCCCTCAGAAATGTTTGGTCTCATCATCTCGCAATTTCACTGTCTAGAACCGCATGATTCAGCACACCTCCTTGATAAGGTGTCCCGGGAAATTAAGATGCTCAAACCAGAAACTGTGCATGAGGAATGTATGTTGTTCTACAGTCTCATCGCCACCGGTATTCGATTGAATGGTCGTGCCACGCGAAAAGTGGAATCGACTGGAGCATGCGATATAGTCGTTCCGGATTTGTGGACTGAATTCGGGGGAAGATGGAAGTGAAGGAGAGCGGTCGGTCAAGACTTGAACTTTATCGTTACCCTTGGACGAACTCGTGCGGGAGTATACACATCTTTTGGGATGCCTCTGAGTCGAACGTAAACTCTGGGATATCCAAGCGAGGGTGCTAGAGCCGGTGTTCAGGAAGGGAAGAGTCATCGTTGGTTGTGCTTTCCAATGACAGGTAAGCTTTATGTGCCTAGATTCGTTCACTTTCATTAATGTATTTATTCCAGATTAGCGTCTGTACCCCACAAAGAGAATAAGAGGATACTTTTGCATAGTAGCGTTTCACCGTTTGTTCTCCTCGTGTAATATCCCTTCCAACTTGAATGCTTGGCGTTAATAAGAAACTTTTTGAATGTACGGGAGCTCATCGAAATCGGGAAGAAGGCAAGATACAGCTTTCGCAGTGAGTTGGAGACGTCACCGAAAGAGAACATCATGGAATAGAGTGATGATTGCTTCTGAGGTGCTTTTAGGCTTACGAGTGAATGGTGTCTAATACTACCTACTTTTATTTCATCCCGCAGCCCAAGGAACAAGCTTGTCCGTATTAAACGAATCCCATGATATGTATATTAAACTGCTTGACATAAGTAATTACAAGGTGGTCCCGATGGTCTTTAGATTTCCAGAGGCTGTCGATATCCCATTTAGCACGAAACCTGTTCCGTCTATAGAGACTTCGTATTCACGGCGCACTTACTCCAGATTAGATACTCTCCAGTGATGTACCTATATGCGGCTCGTGCTATAGTCGACTCCTAACAAGAATTGTACAATGTGTATCGAAGAGGCGATTTTCGGTACCAGGTGAATGAATACGTGGGTTGAATGCAAGCAATTCAGATTAATAAGACGTAGCTTCCATAGATAGAATGACCCACTTACACAAGAAGCCCCTACAGCTCTCACAGCTTGTCACTCTCATCACAAGTGGACTAAGTTGGTGGAGGATAGTGTATCCACAAAGGAGGTTAGTCCAGATGTGCCGTCGCTGGATGATTTCAATCCGCATCCTCTAGACGGCCAGGTATTACTATCTCCAGAGATTGGGAAGCTAATAGAGGGTGCATACTTATAACTCTGATTGCTTGCTGCTCAGCATGATCATACCGTACCGTTCTCAATGTGAATTCGTCCATAAAGAGTATTCGGTGGGTTGCATGATCCAGTATAACAAAGATCTGATTATAATGTACCGCTTCAACAGTCAAGAGCGCAGTTTGAACCATTTGATGGAACTAGGCAAGGAAGCCGGGTTAAGGTCCGTACGCGTCTGAGGCAGGATAGAAGCTAACATCTTTGAGTTTGGAAATGGGTGGAAGGATTTCCATTATTCTCTAAGAGAGGGTTATGTTCATCGTAGAATGGTAACAATGATTTTTGACCATTCTATATACAAAATAATAGTTCTCTCCATAAACGCACCAACAATCTTAGGCGAACTTGAAGGTCAACATAAGCACCATTCTAAAAGTTGGTAAGCATCGTGAGCAAGGAAATGTCCCATCAGGATCAGGAGAAGACCACATACTCGTAGCTCCTCTAAGTTGCTGGCAGCCCTGATGTAATTTTCCTACTTCGAGTACAGAACATTTTGTGGATTAATTCGCAATAGTTTCAATTCATTTATGATATAATTCTTGTACTTATACAGGTGCAACATGTAGAAAGCACAGTAGACGAACCACCTTCCACACGGCAGTATACCATAAAATTTTGTGAATATGAAGTAATTTTCTTACTTTCGAGCTTGAGAAAAATTATCTTGGCATGGTGAACGACTCGCGGAGGGGATTGAGATGGTACAGGGCAGTATTTCTTTCGTATCATTCACACCTACATAAGACAAGGTCATTTAACTCCATACTGTCCCAAGCAATCAGTTTCGGCCATGCTCACCTCACTTAAACTATCCTCTTGGGTACTATCTACAATCTTTTTCATCGTCGTTTCATGTTTCGCTTCCTCAGGCGAACTAGTTGTCTTCTATATTTTAAGTACTTTCGTTTTGGAGATGAGATACTATGTACGAACCTTCTGGTCTTGCATGTCAAACATCGTCTCCATCCAGGTGCTGTCATGTGTAACTACAACATCACTGTCTGGAAACTCCAATTCTCGCATATAAGTACGAGGAAGGGGGGAAGGGGGGATTACTAACCTCTTGAAGTACATATTCGTTAAACATGACTGACGGATTGAGGAGCTAGGTAGTAAACTTAGGTGTCAAAAACCTCAATACAACGCTGGGAGAAATTCTTACTCCTGTATATCGCTCAGGAAACCCATGAATAGCTGTTTCTCCAGTACTCGGCTTCAGTTCGTCAGGGAGATCGGCATCCAAAGCACTAGGCGCATACGGATAATATTTTGACCACTGAAACACAATCAGTTCAAAGTTTTCATCGAAGATCAAGATCGATCTAACGGCGAATGTGCTACTCGTGCTCGGTTTTTCCATATTATTCTGTGTTAACATGTCAGCAGCGAAATTGTTATACGACAATAAACGTATAATATCTACCAAATATAATGCGACGATGGACCGGGTTAATTTTACCTGGAGCGATTCTCAAAATCATATGGGATATGTGTTGTTTTCTTACCAGATCGTCTTTGTCCAGGTATCTTCTATCAGGGGCATGGGCACCCCATGAAGGTCCCGAAATGGGAGGTGAACGGGAGTAAGGTGCCCTCGAACTGATGTCCATCGAATGTTTCGACGACACGTCTGACAATTTTACGTCAGGAAGCAAAGACACGGGGAGCACTCTGCGAATTCTATTCTTCTCTCGCACAGAAATAGTAAAGCCACGGATAAAGACACCCTGGTTCTCCTTTAAAGGGGCAGGAGCGGGTGTAGAAATACCGGGAAAAAGTCGAGTAGTTGTCCATAACTGGGTTGTCCAAGATGACCCAAGGGCTACCTGTCCCTCTGCAACACCAGGAAAAGTAAAGCCGAGCTTCAGGCTGTAATCGGCTGAGGGTCTGGACATGGCCGCCGATCCCCATGATATTGCCTTGTCGCATCCAGACACGAGAAAGAGGGAGCCATTCAATACCTCTCGTCCTTGAGTAGGCCCATTAACGAATTTATACCACTCGTGCGCGTGCTCAAGGGCGTAGTTCCGCATCAGAGATGGATTTTTGGAGTCATATCTTGTAGCACCTTCAGGAAGGACAAGGATGGCTGCCTGTTCTTTGGATATTGTAAATTCCACTCCGCCGCCTCCACCTACAATCAAGCTGAACGGCTATATGAACATTTATCTAAATGAAGCATAGTTGGACACTAACGGCGTAGTTACCGATCCTTCAGCGGCGATCGAGTGCGTTGTGACAAGAGAACTAGTCACTGATGATCGTTTCCCATGTTGCAGATAGATGGTACGTAGAGTCATATCACCGACATGTAGTGGCTCGAAGCCAGGGGGGACTCCACCTCGATTGATGGGATGATCGGCTTCCAGGAAGATATTGAAGAGAAAGTCGAAACCCCCATCCTCTCTGATCATCACAACATCGCCCACAGATATGCCTTCATCAATATACTCCTGTGAAAGGCTATAGTCTGGTTCTGGAACCCATAAAGGATACCCATGACCTCGTGCCAGAAGGAGTTTGGTGTAGACTACATGAGCGTGCTGTTCAGACATTATGACCCAATGGTATGGTGGACGTAAAGGATGAAATGGTCGCCGTGGTTGTATCAGTCACTGTGACAACGATGGGAAAATCGAGCCAGACATGCGTAAACAACTACTATCAGAGTCACTCAAGCCAAAAATTCATAAGTAATGGGAAGTCGCGAGTCAAAGGTTTAAGTCGGCAAGTGCCACCTGACCTTTAGTCAGATACTTACTATATATGGACTACTTTGGTACAACATTCGACATAGTTTTCGTAGGAGTCATAGAATACAAGTTTATGGTCTGGCTTCGCCAGTGATTAGCATACCTACTGCAATTTGTTTTTACAGTATTCTTATCATATCATATATCCTTAATCCTTCAATCATGAGCAAGATGTCCTGGCATTCTGCTCAAAACCAGTAGTACCAGGTCCCTTCTCAATTCAACACCAAAGGAAATAAGATAGAATCAAACCATGCAGCTATATTTGTCAAAATAAATTGTCCCTACTTATCATAAATTCATGTTGAAGATGTATGTTTGCAAAGATGTAAGTACAACAGAAATATAGTTCACAATACTCTATCTCAAATAGTAAGGGCTTAGGGAAAGTCGATTTCACCATCTGTGGAAATGTTATTGTAAGCAGAAGCCTTTGTGACTAATTTGTGGAATTTCTGAACCTGTGCTTTCTGGGATGGATTGCTGTTGTATATCCTATATACAAGGGGTTGTCCAAAATGTTTTCCTGCAATTTCAGTATGTTGACCGCTATCGATCCATTTTACAAGATCAGATCATTCAGTGACAGAAATTGAAAAATCATCCCAGATGTGTGCATACAATTGCCATGGCATTACTCACACCGAAATTCCATAAATATACAACATTCTAATAGCACTTGTACCCAAATTTTCAACTCATGGGTAGAATTTCAACACTGGTAGCCTGCCAGATACCAAAACTGGTAAGTCACTGAAATTTCAACCCCCAAGAAATTAAACTAGGCCTTGGCAGCACTATGCTGACTATGGAACATCCACAGGCCAACTGGTTTCTCATCTACTACATTTTTAGACACTTGAATCCACCTCCCAGTGTGGATAGATGTCATGTATTATGCACACACACTTGACATTCACAGGACAACATTTTTCGAATCATTGAAGTCCATAGGTTATACACCAGCAATTGTGTCAAAAGTTTATAAAGACAGTGAAAGTTGCTGATTGTACACAGTCCAGAACTACTTAACAATGAAGAATCCACCTAAAAAAACTAGTAGAAATTGATCCCAGTATGCACATACAACTGCAATGGCATTGTTGAAACTGGAACTCCATATATACAAAGCATTCTGATCATATAAGTGTACACAAGCTTTCAACTTATGAATACTATTTCTGGCAGTCCGATACTGACAGTTCGAGGTCACTGAAACTTCGATCTTAAGGAGATGAAAGCAGGCCTCCATCTATCTCAACTGTGGGAGTAGGCTCACCAAGGTGTATCCAACAACTTAGCTAATTTGTCCTGCCACCAATTGGACCCCATGCACAAATTAGAAGCCTCAGACATTCCACTCTTAACATTGACAGACATCGCATAATAGGTGCTCAGATTCAGTATTCAAAAAATACATTTGATCTACTGAGGTTCATTTCTCATTATTCTCCTCAAAATAGGTCACTCATCTCATTGTTGATGAGCCTCAGGGCTCTGTACACTCCAATTTCATGGATTTCTCCCTTTAGTGGACTTTCAGCAAACCAATCATTCCACACAAGCCCATATATACTTTATAGGGCTTTTCTGATGCTTTCCCAATGCCAGTACCTTGGCAATACCCTGACAACTCCATTTTTGACCTAAATCTGCAGATTTAGTGCTGTCATTACCAGAATAGGACCTAGAGTGCATTGCTGACATCTCTGGCATTGCCACATCAAAGTGCACAGGTGCAGCCATGCAAGCAGATCTTCTTGACATTGATCTGGCGATCATAGGGGCTTCATCACAGCAATTTGATGATTTCTGCAGCACAAACACTCTTTGGTGACTTTGGAATTAATTGGTTATTACTGTATGACCAAGAGACATCAATGCACACAATACTTTGGCGGTACTCAGTCATTTCTGGCCATTGTGCTCAACTCCAAAACCACAGATAAGGCATAATTCCAATGCTGGAACTACAAAAATCAAAGGCACAGACATGAATAAGACAATGCACAAGACTTGCTGTATAGTCAGAAGGTCAGAAACACATATGCTAATGCATAGCCTTTCAGAGATACCACAAGGATGCCATTTATTTATATCTTACTATATAAACCTGGTAATTTCATACTTTACAGTAGTTACTCTCTCTATTCTGCTCCCCCACATACACACATTGATTTGTTTACCTCAGTAACTCATCCAGCTTCAACTATACCAATAGTACAAGTTTTAATAGTGATTTCATTCACCACAAAGCCGAGCTTGAAGTAGGTAAAGCCAAGACACTTCACAATCATCCATCAACTTAAAACAGTGACTCTCATCATTGTTTTACTTCATTACTGGCATTTGCTCAGTGTTAGTCAGTGATAACCATGTAGTACTCACCTCTTTTAGTTTTATAGGAAAGAATTAGCTTTAATTTCACAAGATCAGATTAGTTTTAACAGTTTTCATTTTCACAAGATATTAGCAAACCTATTTGGGCTTCAAGAGCAGACAAATAGTATTGGATAGTTATAGGGCAGCTCTAGTGTGAGCTTTGCAGGAAATAGTATTGACCAGTTATAGGAATTGATTTGACAAGAGATAGGACCAGACAAAGGAAACAAAGTATAGTTTTGACAAAGATTGACAGTTTATAGGAATTAGGACAAAAAGAATCATCACAAATAAAGCTGAGACATAACCAGATAAAGCCAAGGAACCCAGAAATAAGGATGAGACCTGCTATTGCACTGCTATAGCTACAGAAACATCAACACAGATCCATACCGAGACAATTAGGAGCTCATTTAATACCAACATAATACTGATAGCCATTTTACATATCCCAGTTCCCTTCCCATCCAGTTTCCCAGTTTTACAACATGCACCAGACCAGATAACAGAGACCAAAGGCAACTCGGACCATTGGAATCTGTAGTAACTTCTCACAAGACTAGAGAGAAGTCCCCCACCAAAGATGACAAGCCAGTCAACATAGGACAGCCTGATTCGTCCAGTCCTGAATACACATAGTGTTTTGCCAGTGGAATTGACATGAGTACAGAGGTACTCAGAAAGCTCATGCACAAACATACAACACACCTGAGGAGTGACTTACAAACAAAACTAGTTGTTCTGTAATACCGACACAAAGCCAAGACACCACTATTTCCATTTTGGTTCTTCGAACTGTGATATTCCAGAAGTATCTGACAACTATTAACCAGTTTATGTTTGGAGATCACTAAAGCATCTGACCACCTCATCATTGTGTCAGACAAATACCTACAGTTGTATTCAAGTTTGGAAAACTCTGTTGAATGAAGTGGAAAGTGTCAATGATACTGGTTTGATAGCACATGAACAGTAGACCCCATCTGCATTGCATCTTCCCTGCATCCTTCTCACTATGAGTTACCTCTAGTCAGAACTGTATGCCATGATGGAGGGTTTGCATATTCTCCAGCAAGATCAGAGGGTCAGCATTCTTGGGGTCTGCATGAGAGAGTCTCTTGCAAATGTAAGAGGCAAAGGAGCATTGAGATTGGTTGTATCATCCTCATCTGAAGCAAGACTGGTTGTTCCTGGCATATGAATGAGTGCAAAGGAAAACTACAGGTGAACAGGAGATGTTCAACCTCTGAGCCTTGGCAGACAATTTGGGATCATCCCTTTAGCAGCATGGTATCTACAGGACAGTGAATTTGAATGCAATGAATTTAGATAAGCTGTGTTAGACCCAAACTTCACGTGACTCTAACAACAACAAACAACCGGTTACTTCGCATTCGAGTAGTCCCGGTGAGTTATCTGTTAGCGCGAGAGTTGGGCTAAGTCCTTAGTCCTTAGCGAGGAGGGAGTGAGTGTCAAGCGTAAGTTGGTATTTTATAACTTAGCTCGAAGCTGGTTTGTACCAGTGCGAGCGTCCTACTTAAATACATGGTTCGTATGCTACTGTTGTACATTGTATGGCGCCGGTGTTTGTCCTGCGAGAAGCAGCCGGTGTGAACGAGTGGTGCGATAGCGAATGGTAAGTACAAGCGAGAAGCCTAGATAGGGTGGGTAGTGAGCGAGAACATGGGTCAGGCGAGCGAGCGAGTGGAGTTAAGCGCCGATTGGTGGATAGCGACGTGAGGACGGGGTGAGCGGGTGACGATAACGTGATGGTATCTGGGGTTAGGGTCAAAAATAGGGGTAAAAATCGTAACATTACCCCCTCGTTAAGGCAGTCGTCCCGACTGCCACAACCCTTATCTCTTGGTTACGATTTAGGAAGTCGTTGATGGCTTCTTGCGCGTTATCGAGTAGGTCTTCTCATACCCATTGGTTTTCTTCGTCTCCATATCCCTTCCATTTGACGAGGTAGTCGGTGACGGTTCGTGAGGGTTGGTTCTTCTTTCCTCGGACTCGTCTGGTACGGCTGTCGACGATTGCTTCGACTTCGTATTCCTCCTCGTCATTGATGATTTCCGGTGGTGGTGGTGGTTGTTTGGCTTGGGAGGGGAATGCTGGTGGTGTGTATGGGGTGAGTAGTGCTTCGTTGAAGACGGGGTGAATTCGCCATGTCGGTGGTAGTTTCAGTTTGTATGCTGATGCTCCGACCTTTGTGAGTATGGGGAATGGTCCTACTCGTTTGTCGTCCAGTTCTTCTTTGGTCGTGGTAGGTGGAGGTTTTTTGCGTCGAGCCAGACCTTGTCGCCTACGTTGTAGGTTCGTGCTTCTCGTTTTCGGGCGTCGTATTGTGTTTTCATCTTCTCTGCCGCCTTCTCTAGTGCGGCCTTTGTTTCGGCATGTATCTTCGTCATTGTGGCGCGAAGTCGTTTGCTGCGGGGGTCGTTCGTGGTCGGTGGGTGTTGGTGATGGTGATTCGGGGGTGGTTCCATGGTTGACGAAGAAGGGGGTTTTGCCAGTGGAGGAGTGTATGCGATTGTTGTGTTGGAACGCCGCTAGGGGCAGCCATTCGGGCCAGTCGTCTTGTCGATGGTTGATGAAGAGTCGTAGGTACTTCTCGATTTCTTGGTTCGCTCGTTCTGTCTGCCCATCGGTTTGTGGGTGGTAGGCGGTGGAGGGGTTGGCGCGGATGTCGAGCAGTTGGTACAGGTCCTTGATGAATTTCGAGACGAATTGTGGTCCCCTGTCGCTGATGATCTTCTGTGGCATGCCGTGGTGTGCGTATACATGATCCCTGAGTATTCGGGCCCATCCTTCCGATGATAAGTCGGTGGTGCATGCGACTGGTATTATTTCCTTGGAGAATCGGTCGACGATGACGATGATGGCATCCTTCCCGTCAGACTCTGGTAGTCCAGTGATCATGTCGACGCTGATGTGCGTCCATGGGGCTTCGGGGATTTCGTTCGGGTGGAGGGGCGTCGGTCTGGCCTGCGTGATTGTTTTCGTGCGCTGGCAGACTTCGCATCCCTTGACGTAGGTTTCGACGTCGTTTCCGAGTTTGGGCCACCAGTAGTCGCGTTGGACGAGTTCCTTGGTTTTGGCGATTCCTGGGTGGCCGGCGGTGATGTGGTCGTGGTGGTACGAGATCAGTTCGCCGCGAAGGAGGGCGTCCTTGGGTACGTATAGCCTTCCGTCGTATTCGAGTAGGCCGTCTCGCTCGGTGATCCCTCGTTCATGGGTTAGCGACTCTGCGATCCCCGCGTCCCACGTGGTCCTTTTCTTTAGTCGCCTCTCGTATCCTCTCCTCGACTTCTCCTTCGCTCGGCATCTCGAGGGCACGGAAGAAGAGTGATTCGGGGAGGACGACGGTTTCTTGGTTGTCATCGATCCCCTGGTCGTGGTCTGCTCGTCGGCTGAGAAGGTCTGCCTTTCGATTCGCCGTTCCTGGCTTGTGGTGCAGCGTGAAGTGGTATTCGCCGAGTTCGGTGACCCATCGGGCTTGTCGTCGGTTGAGTTTCTGTGGTTGGCGGAAGTACTGGAGGTTCTGGTGGTCCGACCAGATCTCGAAGGTCTGTGCAGCGCCCATGAGGTAGTGTCTCCATTCCGCGAGTGCGAGCATGATGGCGAGGAGTTCCTTGTCATAGATCTCGTAGTTGCGTTCGGTGACCGATAGCGCCTTTGAGAGGAAGGCGACCGGTCTCCACGTCGTCCCTTGTTGCTGCGAGAGTACCGCTCCGATTGCCCCGTCGCTGGAGTCTGCCTCAATTCGGAACTTCCCTTCGTCAGTGGGTATGGCCAGGACGACGTCCTGGGCCAGTCGCCTCTTCAACTCCTCGAACGCTTGTTGCTGTGCCGCCCCCCACGTCCATGGCTCCTTCCCCGTCAGTTTCGTCATTGGTCGTACTATCTTGCTGTAGTCCTTGACGAATCGCCTGTAGAAGTTGGTGAATCCAAGGAAGGATTGCAGTTCCTTCTTCTTCGTCGGTGTCGGCCACTCCGTTACCCCTTTGCGTCTTTACCTTCGTCCATCCTTATCGATCCTTCGCTTACGATCACTCCCAGGTACTCCGTTTCCAACGTTTCGAACTCGCACTTCTCAGCCTTTAGGTATAGTTTGTGCTTCCGAAGGGTGGCGAGGACCTGTCGGACGAGTCGTCGGTGTTCGCCGCGGTCCTTCGACATGATTAGGATGTCATCGAGGTAGATGGTTACCTTCCCAGTGGCGATGAGGTCCTTAAAGATGTCGTTCATCATCCACTGGAAGGTGGCTGGAGAGTTGGTTAGCCCGAAAAACATGACCGTCGGCTCGAACAGTCCTCGGTTGGTGCGGAAAGCTGCCTTCCACTCGTCCCCTTCCTTAATTCGTACGTTATTGTATCCCCATCGCACGTCGAGCTTGGTGAAGTATTTGGCCCCCTTCAGCCTGTCCATGAGCTCCGAGATGAGTGGTAGCGGGTATCGGTTTTTGATCGTCATCTCGTTGAGCTTTCGATAGTCTTGGACCGGTCGTAGCCTCCCATCCTTCTTCTTGACGAAGAAGAATGGGGAGGCCATCGGTGACTTGCTGGGGCGGATCCTCCCGGTGCGGAGGTTCTCGTCTAGGAAGTCGTCTAGCTCCGCTTGCTCCTTCGGGGAGAGGGGGTATATTTTACAGTCGAGGGTGGATTTAGCGTTGGGGATGAGTTCGATGGCATGGTCCCAGGGTTTTCGGGGTGGTAGTTCGTCGAAGTTGTCCTTCGAGAATAGGTCGCGGAAGTCTCGACACCACTCGGGGACTAGCTCCTCGAAGGTTTGTTCTGGTTTCGACTCGTGGGCCTTCGCGGCCAGGTCGTTGGCGACGTGGGCGTGTAGGCGTATTTCTTCTGTCATTTCTACAGCCAGGATGGTGTCTCCTTCCTCCAGCTCCTCATCCCAGTGGTCTTCGTCGGCATCCGGTAGCGTGAGGATCAGGCGGTTGCAGTGGCATCGGCCGAACGTGATGCGTCCCGGTCCCCCAGTCGATCAGGGGGTTGTGACGTTTCAGCCAGTCATGGCCGAGGAATAGGTCCTTGTCCCCTAAGTCGGTTACGGCCAGGTCGATTCGTTCGGCATGGTCGCCGATCTTTAGGCGGAGTTCGACATAGGCGGTGATTTCCCCAGCTCGATTTCGAGTTCCGTCTGCATTGAAGACTGGGATCGGGTGCGCGGTGGGTCGAGTGATTAGATGGTGTTTGTCGACGAAGGCTCGGTTGATCGAGCTTCCGGTGCACCCGCTGTCGACGAGGGCGGTGGCCTGTAGGGTCTGTGGTGGTTCCAACGTTTCCAGCTGCACGGTGGTTATTAAGTCCTTTCCTCGGGACCGGGCAGCATGGATGTATCGGCGAGGGCCCTTAAGCTCTTCCAACCACTCGAGCGCGGTTGACCGGTTCGACTTCCGAAGTTGTCGGACAAGGTCGTCGGTTACCTCCCGTTGGCGGGTCTTGTGGATCCAGCTGAAGAGGGTGCCCTTGGCTGCCGGGAGCGAGGCGTAGAGGCTTCGCCAGGTCCACTCGGCGCTCCAAGGTTTGAGCCACTCCCTCGGGTCATGCGGGTATTCGGGGGAGGCTTCCGGCTCGGGTGGTCGGTCGTCGCTTACGAGTCCTATGAGGTTGCCGGTGCGTCGGTCCCAGGACTGCATGGTCCAATGGCCGTCCTGGTCGACGTGGTATGGGAAGTGTGGTGATGGTATCGGTACCTTCGAGATGGAAGGTGTTGTCGTATGGGGCGTGCAGGCCCCCGTTCGGCCCCCTTCGCTAGGTGAGGTAGCGGTCTTGTTCTTGCTCGCTGGGACGTTTGCGACCGGTGGGGAGGGCTCCCAAGCTAACTCTTCTGCCGTGGTCGGGGGTACCCCGGCCACGCCTTCGAAGGTCGATCGAACGGCTTTCGCCGACGGCGTTTGTATGGTCCCTGTGACGGTCGCGGTACGCTCTGCCGGGTCTAGCAGGGATCGTTCCTTCTGCGATTCTTTTTCGTTCTTTGTCGTGTCGATCTTGGGTATATTCGAATGCATGGATACTACAGGCGGTGCATAAGTACTATTACAGTTTGACGACGACGTACTAGAACTAATTTCGTCCTTGGCCGATCAGGCGGAATCGCTCGCTCGTCAGCCTAATCTTTTACCTCCTCAATGCCGCTAGCTGAGGGCGTCTTCTCCTCGGTGGTAGTGTATTCGTTCTCAAGTCGCTCGATAGCGGCTCGGATCTGTGCCTTTGTGCGTGGTGGTCGGTTGAATGGTTTCTTCGGCTTTGGGCACTCCCATGCGAAGTGCCCCTTCTCGTTACAATTATAGCATAGCCCGCTGTTGCGGGCCCTGACTCGGTCTACGTCCATCGGCTGTCCCCACCCACCGTAGGTCGTCCCCATCCCGGTCTGCTTGTTGGTGGTTGCGGGTGTCGTTGCCGGGGCATTCCCGGTCGTAGACGGGGTTGGTTTGGCGGGGCGGGCGATCATGTCGTCGACGACTTTCGAGCGCTGTCGGGATTCGTCTCCGTCGATGACGCGCTTCCTCCAATCGTAATATCCGTCGGGTATTAGTATTCCCATGTCGGTGATTCTGTTTCGGACCGACTTTGGTACTCCCATCTTGAGCGCCATCGTCATCTGTCCTCGCTCTCCCACGTCATGGATCAATTCGGCCTTCCTCCCGAGGTCCTCCAACTTCAGGAAGTATTCTACCGCGGTTTCCACCCCGACGTTCCACTTGAGCTCAGTCATCGCCTTGTGGTGTTTTTCTATAACAGCGGGATCTCCGAACTGCTTTTTCAGGGCGCTTTTGAACTCGAGCCAGTGGGGAAATCGGTGGTGCAGGCGGGAGGTAGAGAATAATTGTTCTTGGATGCTGACCCACCAGTTCTTGGCGCGGCCAGTCATATGGGAGATGGCGAAGACGATTTTTCCTGCGTCGGAAAAGAACCCAGCAAAGGTCTGATAATAGAGTTCGCAGTTGGTGATAAAGCGTCGGAGGTCGTCAGATTCTCCTTTGAATGGGTCGGGTTCTTTAACAAGGGTGGGTTTAACGTTTAGCCGTAGGTCACTGGTGACCATTTTGGGGGCCGGGTTGTTAGGCCAGTCAGGTGGTCCTCCGGGGGGTCCTGGGAGGGAGGCCAGCTCGTCTCGCGCTGATGGGTGAGGGGACCCTTCGGGGGTGTCGCCTGGGACCCACCCTGGCGCGACTCGGGTTTTGGAGGCCTTGGCGATCGCAACACGTAGCTCCTCTCGTGCCTTCTTGACGTTAGCTTGGTTTATTTGGTCCTGTTCCCATTCCCTGATAGATCCTGATTTCTTCTTGCTTGGTGTTTTCGGGTCTACCCGGGCCTGGGCTGGGGGTTGGGTCTGGGAGGGTCCTGCGGCCGTGGAGTCTGCCGCGGCTTCGAGGGTGATCTGGAAGGGGATCTCGTCATTCATGTTTATGGTGGCCGCGGCCCATTCTTTGGCTCGGTTAAGCAGGCTTCGGGTCTGGATTTCCTGATCGCAGAACGTAATTCGTGTGCCAATTGGCTGGTTACTGTATTTTTTCATGCGCTGGTATTCGGCTGTGGTAATGTCAAGGTAGGCTCTCCACGTTTCTTCTGCTGTTTTTGGTATAGGTAAGTCTGCTACTAATTTTGGCGGGGCATTCTGTATGTACACTTCTACCTCGTCCCACCTGGGTTGTTCCGGCTTACTCGGAGTCGGTAAGATCGACCCGGGAGGAGGGGAACCCGAGGAAGAGCCCCTCAGTGGGGTCCCCCATCCATCGTGGGCTTCCGGGGTCAGAGGTTGGCTCGTCGGTAGGGGGAACGGATCCTCGCCCATTACCGGGGTCAGTGGTAGCGGGATGGGGGCTCGGGGGGATGGTGCTGGTAGAGGCTCGGAGTACGTCGACGATTGAGCGTATGCTGGCTTCGTCGTCTGCGATATGATTGGAAAGGGGAGGGTTGGTCACTTGGTATGGGGTCAGGGTTGGTAGCCACGAGGGGCTGGGCAGATTCAGTGGGGGTGGCGAAGTGGCGGGACTCGTCAGTGCTGGAGTCGGTTTCCTCGGCCGGCCAGCGGGGTCGGCCTCGGGGCTCGCCAACGCGTATGTTCCTGATGAGGTTCGGCTCACTTGCGATGGTCATCTGGCCGGGTAGGGGCGATAGCTCGCTGTAGTTGGGGGGGCGGATGGTGTCGGTAGAACGTCGTACACCTGAGGGTCCAGCAACGGGCTGGTCAGGTCGCTGGCCCTCACCTCTCATGCGTATCGCTGAGCGTCGGTATCTCCTTCCGTGGGTGATGAGGGCGGCTCTGGCAAGTTCAGCGCAGAAGGCAGCGGCTCGGATAGCTGCGTCGCTTCCAGAATCTCCTCCAGCCCCGTTACTGGGAGGGGCTGGGAGAGACTGGTTCGGTGGTGGGCCTGGCAGGTAGTGGTGGATGCTGCTGGCACGGGATTGGGTGGGGTAGGGCGTGGCTGGCCGGGGAGCAGGTGAGTCGGATCGAGACGTTGCCTCCATGTCCGGGATGACTTCTGGGTTCGGAGGGAGGTTCGGTCCTGCTCCTCGGACGTCGGGGCCAGGCCCTGTCCTGCACGGGAAGATGACATAGAATCGATGGAAGAGGCGGATGAAGGGGAGGAAAAAGTTGACGAGTACCAGGTAGTAGTACCAAATGATAAAGGCTAGGGCCAGGAGGCCGATAATGGCGGGGATGGTTAGGAGTGCGAGGTCTGTGTTCTGCGAGGACATACGGTCTTTTCTTTCACGTCGAGCATGTAAAGAAAAGAGGGTAGGGAAGCTTTGAGCTAATTGTTAGACCCAAACTTCACGTGACTCTAACAATAACAAACAACCGGTTACTTCGCATTCGAGTAGTCCCGGTGAGTTATATGTTAGCACGAGAGTCGGGCTAAGTCCTTAGTCCTTAGCAAGGATAGAGTGAACGTCAAGCGTAAGTTGGTATTTTATAACTTAGCTCAAAGCTGGTTTATACCAGTGCGAGCATCCTACTTAAATACATAGTTTGTATGCTACTGTTGTACGATGTATGGCGCCGGTGTTTGTCCTGCGAGAAGCAACCGGTGAGAATGAGTGGACGATACGAATGGAAAGGTCAAGCGAAGAGCCTAGCTAGGGTGTGTAACGAACGAGAAGTGAGGTCAGACAATTCGAACGAGTGGAGTTAAGCGCCGATTGGTGAACGACGCGCAATAGGGGTTTCGGTCAATGATGATAGCGTGACGGTGACTGGGGTTAGGGTTGAAATAGGGGTAAAAATCGTAACAAGCTGTGTCATCATCCTGATGGGCATGCCTATGGTGAAATACACTGAGAATTGTTCACAAAACATAGAAACCAAAATTAGACTCACCAATCTTCCACCATACAACCATCATAGTACTCCTTAGCTTTCTCCCAGTCTGTACTGAAAGATGTGAAGCAGTAATGGGATGTTTCTTCAAGTAGCCATCAAATTTGGGCACAAGATGAAACAACTACCAGTAGAAAAAGAAGCACCCATCCTTGGCAGATCATGGCTTACTGTCCACTACTAAG
Organism: Armillaria sp. CMW 4456; assembly: GCA_028551335.1. Taxonomy (NCBI): domain Eukaryota; kingdom Fungi; phylum Basidiomycota; class Agaricomycetes; order Agaricales; family Physalacriaceae; genus Armillaria; species Armillaria sp. CMW 4456. The sequence continues at coordinate 10,888 of JANDKJ010000562.1, read as the reverse complement.
TCCCCATCACTTCCAGTGAATATTGTGCCTGCCCTCACAGGTTTAGGACCAGAAGGTGGGTTTTTGTTGAAACTGATGACAGGCAGATTGGATGCACTGTCAAGGAACCCAAAGCTAACAAGTACCCAATTAGATGTAGAATGGAAGCAGTCAGCTTCAAGAGTGAGTAAAAGGTCTTTCCATGCCAATGGAATAGGTGCAAAAGTGATGAATTGATTGAAGCTGCAAGTCAAAAAAGCTGTGCTGCATTGCAATATCAAAATTATCCATCTCTGCATCTGCTTCTTGATATAATCAGCCCAGCCTAGCTCAAAAAGAATATTTGCCAGAAAGGAAGCACCACATAAGTATTAAACTGTATTGTACACCCACCATTCACTTTACTTCCAACCCTAATCCTGGTGATTTCAAAAAAGTCAGAAAGGCAGATACCACACTTGATGGACGATGTGATTCCATGAGCACTGGGTGAACTACTTACAGACAGCCTAGGATCTGCTTGAAATGACAATCATCCATTCTTTGAAATGATTGACTTAAGGAACACTATGTGTAGGATTTTGCAAGTCTGGAGCATAAATGGCACCATGTTCTTACAATAAACACTTTCTCTTGTTTGCAGAATTTTCAACAAAATGGAAGATTGGATAGATCTCCAGTGAGTTGTATTGCATATGTGTGACTTGCTGCTTTTCCAAGATTTCTGAAGTGTGCATAATGTCAAAACAGCACCACACTTTGAATTGATGGCAGGTGTGATTCTCATTCGATGAGTGCTGGGGTGGACTACAAATGATATTTGCTCGAAGGGATCATCCTACTCTATGTGACTCAATACTACAAATCTGGACAATAGAAGTACACCCACTTTATCTTGTTTCTGAATTATTACTGTGATGATGAGGTATGCAAGCAATATACTGCTTCTCTAAAAATATCCAGGGAAATAAATGTTCTATCCTTCGAGTGTGTGCCTCTCCAGGAATTCAGGAGACCCATCATGTAGTGCAGTTTGAACAAGTGAGGGATCCTTAGCATGCTGTTGATGATCTCAGGGTCAGAACTTGAAGATAGTGGAACAGAATGCTCTGCACTAATACCTGTTGAGGGTTGCATAGCTTATTTTTTCCCCTCTCTAAATTGTCCAGGCTGTCTAGTCTAAGCCCCATATTTTCCATCCTCACTCCTGCTGACTTCTTGACTTTTGACCTATTCCAAAGCCATTTGCCTGGTGCAGAATACCTGAGCTTCTGTGCTGGCAGTATGCCAGTGATTTCTGATTGTCGAGGTGTGGTGAGTAGGGGCACTGTAAGGAAGGTCAGCTCCTTTCTAGGCCACCATGATATACCTTTGTGTCAAAGTTGGTGCACATCAGGATTGGTGATGCCAAAGGGTATGTGAGAATAATCCAAAGGAGCAAGTTATGATCATGTGATGTGATAGCTGGGGCATGGTAGCTGCTATTTACTTTCAGCATTCTGCAGCTGGTATAAAATTTGACTGGGACACCTTTTCCCTTTCTTACATATGCAAGCCTGCCATTGTCTCAATCACTGCAACCTGTAATAGGGATGGATTCCACTTCTTCATCAACATGACACTGTTTTACAGCTGAACTGCAAAAAAAAATGTAGGTTGTATTACATGGAAACACTGGAGTCATCTTATGCAATGCACCAAAGCCAGCCTTTTGCTGGGCTGAAAGTGCATGGACCATTGAACTCAGATGTGAGTAGCATCAATAGATCTATGTGTATTATTTCTTGCTCTTTGACTGCCACTGAACCACAGCTTGAGTGTCATGCAACTATTTGCCACCACTCAATTTCACTTTACATCAATTAATAAATTGCTGTTGAAGAGATATCTTTAAAACATCTGGATATTCTGTGGTTACAACTAGAGGCTATACCTTCCCAACATCTGCTGGACCAGCTAGAAACCTGCTGTTGTGACCCTGGTGAGTATGATTGAATCCTGGTTCTACAGCCCCACCAATACTACATCAGTGGAGTATCACTTGCAATGGCCCACTACCTCTGCACAAAGATATTGATGGAGGTGATGATGAGCTTCAGGGCTCTGTATGCCCCAATTTTGTGGATTTTTCCCTTTAGCAGACTTTCAGCAAACCAATCATTCCACACAAGCCCATATAGGGCTTTTCCAACACTTTTCTGATGCCAGTACCTTGGCGATACTCTGAAAACACCATTTTTGACCTAAATCCATGGATTTAGTGCCACCAATACCATAATAGGACCTAGAGCACATTGATGACCTCTCTGGCATTGCTGCATCAAAGTACACAGGCACAGCCATGTGAGCAGAGCTTCTCAACATTGATCTGGCAATCATAGGGGCTTCATCACAGCAATTTGATGATTTCTGCAGCAAGAACACTCTTTGGTGACCTCAGAATTAATTGGTTAATGCTGTATAACCATGAGAGATCGATACCCACAATACTTTGGTGGTACTCAGCCATTTCTGATGAGTATTCTCAACTCCGACACTATGAATAAGGCATAGTCTAATGCCAGAACTATGAAAATCAAAGGTGCAAACACAAATAAGACAATGCACAAGACCTGCTGTATAGTCAGAAGGTCAGAAATACATACACTAATGCATAGCCCTTCAGATATACCACATGGATGCCATTTATTTATATCTTACTATATAAACCTGGTAATTTCATACCTTACACTAGTTACTCTCTCTATTCCATTCTCCCACATACACATATCAACTCGTTTACCTCAGTAACTCATTCAGCTTCAATAATACTGATAGCACACATTTAATAGTGATTTCATTCACCACAAAGCCAAGCTTGAAGTAGTTAAAGCCAAGACACTTCACAACCATCCATCAACTTAAAAACAGCAACTCTCATCATTGTTTTACTTCATTACTGGCATTTGCTCAGTGTTAGTAAGTGATAACCATGCAGTACTCACCTCTTTTAGTTTTATAGGAAAGGATTAGTTTCAATTTCACAAGATCAGATTAGTTTTAATAGTTTTCATTTTCACAAGACATTAGTGAACCCATTTGGGCGTCAAGGGCAGATGAATAGGATTGGATAGTTATAGAGCAGCTCTATTGTGAGTGTTGTAAGGATAGGTTTTGAACAGATTTAGTATTGACAGATTGACAGATATATGGCAGCTCTAGTGTGAGCTTTTCAGGAAATAGTATTGACCAGTTATAGGAATTGATTTGACAAGAGATAGGACTAGACAAAGGAAACAAAGTATAGTTTTGACAAAGATTGACAGTTTATAGGAATTAGGACAAAAAGAATCATCACAAATAAAGCTGAGACATAACCAGATAAAGCCAAGGAACCCAGAAATAAGGATGAGACTTGCTATTGCACTGCCATAGCCACAGAAACATTGATGCAGCCCATACCAAGATGATTAGGAGCTCATTTAATACCAACATAATACTGACAGCCATTTTATACATCCCATCTTCCTTTCCATCCAGTTTCCCAGTTTTATGACACACACCTGACCAGATAACAAAGACCAAAGGTGACTCAGAGTGTCAGAATCTGTAGTAACTTCTCATGAGACTAGAGAGAAGTCCCCCCCCCAAAGACAACAAGTCAGTCAATATAGGACAGCCTGATTTGTCCAGTCCCAAATATGCATAGTGTTTTGCTGGTGGAATTGACATGAGTATAGAGGTACTCAGAAAGCTCATGCACAAACAAACAACACACCCAAGAAGTGACTTACAAACAAAACTAGTTGTTCTGTAATACCAACACAAAGCTAAGACACCACTATTTCCATTTTGGTTCTTCGCACTGTGATATTCCAGAAGTATCCAACAACTATTCACCAGTTTATGTTCAGAGATCACTAAAGCATCTGATCACCTTATCATCATAACACTTAAATACATCATTCATATGTTACTGTTATACAATGTTAGGCATTGGTGTTTGTGCAGAGAAGCATCCAGTGGGAATAGAATAGATGGCATCCATGATTGAAGGTGGTAGGTACAAAGAGAACAACAAATTGAGTGAGGAGGGGTGGAGATAGAGCAGAATGGGTTGTGAGTCAATGGGAAAAGAGGCTAAAATTGTAACATAGAGATGCTCAGTTTCTATTTCATCCTTACCTTTGGGTCCACCAAAATGGATCTGTTCCTTCCAGATCCTGGTTTGTGAGATGCCTGTGGGAACATTAGGCATGGCCTGCATCCCATTAGTCATGTGCAGATTAGGAAGGCATTATGTAGTTATCCACTTGTTCATAGTTAGCTTCTGCAATACCATACCATTCTGCCTAATGAGCCCCATGATATGGCTCCACCTGCACAAGATGATCCCTGGCCCTGGCTTAGCTGGACAATTGCTCTGTTGTGGTGGTGCCACTGCACTCGCTGAGGATGGCATCTCACCTCATCTACTCCAAGCCACTGGATGTTGGTCATCAGACACATTTCAGATTTACATTTGAAAGAATCTGTTCATATTACAGGCCATGCTATACACATGCAGGCCTGATGCTCTTCCACTACAATGACATCTTTATCTTTCCTTCTTCAAATCTTTCCTATTACCAATTTTAGCAATCATTCACATTGCAATCACATTTGGGGGGCTCTAATCAAGCCAAGGACCCCTTTGTTTGGCTATTGTTCAGTGATTATCATTCTAATCTTGAGACAATTAGCATTATATTTCCTTGATACTCCTCCTGGTATCATGCTGTCTCCAATTCATGTCATCTCCAATCCAGATTCATTAACAAATAGAATTATCTGTGGTATTTCCTTGTGAAATTCCAGACTTATAAGTGATAAACTGATTTCTTTCTGCTACACAATTAAGATTGACACCACTATCCAGGAAAGTGGAAATGTTTGACATTGAATTTGAGGCTATGGCAGACTGATGCTCAGGATGCACAGCAAGTTGATATAATAACTAATATAAAGTAGTGCTTGATGCTCATGCCTCCTCTGAACCTGTAGTCTCTTTCTTTGTCAGGTCTCCATAATGAAGAGTTTGAGACACTCTAAACTTCTCCAGTAGAAACATTAATTGAGATTCAATCTATATATTTAATTTACAAAATATTTTAAGAACTCAGACTCAGCCATGTCCTGGTGGCCACTTCAACTAGTCAGTCAAGAAAATATATCTGACTCAGACAAATATCCTAATACAGGGCCACAAGAATTAAGTGTATGTGTACACATCAAGTCCATCAAATGCATCAATTAAGCACAGTCAGATGTGTTTGGGTGCAATTTTTGAGTCCATATTTTCAACATTTATCCTTTGTAATGTTTGAAGTGCTATTAGAAAGTGTGTATATGTATTGCGAAGTGACTTTAGATGCCATTAATACTATGGAATGAATCATGTACCTAAGAAAGCAACCTATTGTAAGACATAATCCCTCTGTTCAGGTAAATGCACCTACAATTCTTTGATGCATACATGTAAAGGTAAACTCATGCAATAATGCACATGTTGTGGCAATGCATCCCCCTATTTCAATGAAATGCATGTGTTCCATTGAAAACACATATAGATTTGACATTGTGACACAATGTATTAAGGTGTGTTAGTGTGTTAAGTGCAGCACTAAACTGTAAGACTTAATATCTTTGAGCACACTGAGCTGCTCAATATATGCACTACATGGTGTGTATTTCTGAAACTTACCACTATCTACCAACTATCTACTGGTGTCTATGTCCAACTCATTTCTGAGTGAGCAAACAGGAAAATGGCTTGAAGACAGGAGAAGATTCTCATGCTGCTTCATCTATGGCAAAATTGCTGGATTGCCATATGTGGCCAATGCATCTTCAACAACTAGTACTGTGAATTCTCCTGTATTTATAGCTGACTAGTATAAAGAAAATACATTGTACCATGGATAAGAACAATAATGAAGAACAAAAGAAATGATGGAGCCACTAATGCCCAAGCATAAAGAACATGGACATAACCAGCTGAAGGTTCATGCCAGAAATGGGAAATATTAATATGAACAAGACCAAAAGAAAGATGCACCTCTGTCACACCTGCACACACACTGACACCTGTGAAGCATTTTTGGGCTATCATGAAATTTGAAATGTGTTAATGCACCTGGTGGTTGATATAATATGGACACACCACTGCATACAAATACACACCTGAATGCTTAATTAACTGTGCCTGGAACAAAGCTGCCACTACTGGATCTTAATCCTTCAGTCAATCAGTCAGCCAGAAGAGGACCCAATAAACTTGAATGGACCTCATTTTGGAAAGTTGGGATCTCATTCGACCAGTGATAGCTGCTAGATTTCAAGTATCTGATCCTGACAGGCATCTTTCATGTGAGAAGGGTAGAAATGATACATACATGGTTCCATGGTGAAGAGGCTAAGTTGTGTCTACTCATGGAATAGTGAGCGGAACAGTGTGCTATGACACACACTACACCTCACACCTTCTACACCCCACCAATATCAACAACTACCCTCACAAGTGTGATGGAGGGAGTAATTACATGCTCCTTGTGATTATCTCAATCAATTAAATTGATTTCAATGCCACACAACATATAGACATAGTGAGCTCTTTTCAAAATAAAGTCCTAAGTCTAGGAACTTTTGAACAAGAAGGACCGCTTCAAGGTGCGACCTGCTTGGCAATGCAGACAGATGATACAAGTGCTCCCAAAGTGCACAGACAGACAGACAGACTTGTTCCCACACAGCCGACTTCATACTGAGCTCACTTTTCAAACCACCCAGCTAGACACCGATCTAGTAAGCTCGCTACATGTCTGCGTGTAGGGTTATCAAACTGACTCGCACAAATGACAATGACCCTTCTTCAAAACAAACAGATAACAGAAATTGAAACAGCAGAAACAGATGTGGCTCCTGAAGCCCAGAAAACAGACAGAACTGAAAACAGACAGATGAAACAGAAACCAATGATCCTCTTTCTGAGCTCTCAACACATTTGAACTCCTCAAGTGCTCAAACAATTAAATCAGTGTCACTGACTCAATGTCTCTCTTGTCTTTTGAGCACACAAGTTAAGAATGTGAGATTATCTCTGTTTTCCTCTGGTGAGCTTGCCAAGCTAGTAGACAACACTTGAAGCTACAAACTGATCCTTTGCTGGTTATGCTTGCTTTCAATGCTAACATGCAACTTGGGGGTTCAGAACCTGTCCTACTCTATCTACTTTACCACTATTTATACTACTTAGTCCAGAATAATACAAATGCATTGATGAGGTGGTCAGATGCTTTAGTGAGTTTGGAATGTAAACTGGGGAATTGTTGTTGGATATTTCTGGAATATTGCAGTGTGAAGAACCAAAATGGAATAGTGGTGTCTCTGCTTTATGTTGGTATTGCAGAACAACTAGTTTTATTTGTAAGTCACTCCTTGGGGTGTTGTGTGTGTTTGTGCGAGCTTTTCTGAGCATGTCCGTACTTGTAATGATTCAACCGATAAAACACAGTGTCATATTTGGGGTTATGGGACTGATCAAGCTGTCCTATGTTGACTGGCTTGCTGTCTGGTGGGGACTTCTCTCTAGTCTTGTGAGAAGTTACTACAGATTCTGATGCTCTGAGTCACCTTTGGTCTCTGTTATCTGGTCTGGTGTGTGTTGTAAAACTGGGAAACTGGATGGGAAGGGAAGTGGGATGTATAAAACAGCTGTTGGTCCTATGTCAGTATTAAATGAGTTCCTAATCATCTTAGTATTGGTCTGTGTCGATATTTCTGGGGCTATGGTGGTGCAATAGCAGGTCCCATCTTTATTTCTGTGGTCCTTGGCTTTATCTGGTTATGTCTCAGCTTTATCTGTGACTATTCTGTTTGTCCTAATTCCTATAAACTGTCAATCTTTGTCAAAACTATACTTTGTTTCCTTGGTCTGGTCCTATCTCTTGTCAAATCGATTCCTATAACTGGTCAATACTATTTCATGCAAAAGCTCATGCTAGAGCTGCCCTATAATGTTGATACTAATTTCCTGCAAAGCTTGTTGTAGAGCTGCCCTATATCTGTCAATCTGTCAATCTGTCAATACTAAAATCAGTTCAAAACCTATCCTTGCAACACTTGCAATAGAGCTGCCCTATAACTGTTCAATACTATTCATCTGCTCTTGATGTCCAAATGGATCCATTAATATCTTGTGAAGTTGAAAACTAATAAAACTAATCTTGTCTTGTGAATGTCGAAGCTAATTCTTTCCTATGAAACTAAAAGAGGTGAGGATCACATGGTTATCACTTACTAACACTGAGCGAGTGTTGGTAATGAGGTAAAACAATGACAAGGGTCAACGTTTTAAGTCAATGGATGATTGTGAAGTGTCTCGGCTTTACTACTTCAAGCTCGGCTTTGTGGTGAATGGAATTGCTATTAAATGTGTGCTATCAGTATTGTTGAATCTGTGTGAGTTACTGAGGTAAACGAGTCAATGTGTGTATATGGGGGAACGGAATGAAGAGAGTAACTACTGTAAAGTATGAAATTACCGGGTTTATATAGTAAGATATAAATAAAATGGCATCCATGTGGTATATCTAGAAGGCTATGCATTAACATATGTGTTTATGACCTTCTGACTATACAGCAGGTCTTCATGCATTGTCTTATTTGTGTCTGCACCTTTGATTTTTGTAGTTCCAGCATTAGATTATGCCTTATTTGTGGTTTTGGAGTTGAGAATATGCATCAGAAATGACTGAGTACTGCCAAAGTATCATGTGCATCGACATCTCATGGTTATACAGCAATAACCAATTAATTCCAAAGTCGCCAAAGAGTGTTCTTGCTGTGGAAATCATCAAATTGCTGTGATGAAGCCCCTATGATTGCCGGATCAATGTTGAGAAGCTCCGCTCACATCGCTGTGCCTTTGCACTTTGATGCAGCAATGCTGGTGATGTCAGCAATGTGCTCTATGTCCTATTGTGGTAATGGTGGCACTAAATCCATGGATTTCGGTCAATATTGGTGTTTTTGGGGTATTGCCAAGGTATTGAGGTCAGGAAAGTGTCAGAAAAGCCCTATAAAGTACATATGGGCTTGTGTGGAATGATTGGTTTGCTGAAAGTCTGCTAAAGGGAGAAATCTGCGAAATTGGAGCATACAGAGCCCTGAGGCTCATCAGTGTTATAGAAAGTGATAGAAGGAAATCCCTGTGGGCCTAGCCCTCCACTGCCACAGTTATACTCATCTCTGAGTCTAGTTCTCCTTGTTGGAAATGGTTCCTGTAGTGAGCTCTCCATGTGGCGTACAGAGCTCACTAATTCTCAAGTCCATGGACTTATCTACATGGTGACTCCGCATCATTAACCCATGTTTAGTATCTTCAATGTTTCTCTGGAGCAAGTCGCTGTGTCTGGCAATGGATGACTTGTCCCACACACTCCACATGTAGTGAGCTTGCTAAGAACAAGCCCATTCTTATCAAGGAATGTCATGATTGTGGTATCTTATCTCGGGGTGACTTCAGATCTCTTTCTATCATGTCACGCATCACTTTTAATTGTGAGCAGCTTAATTATCTTCTGATTGCGATGTCTGTTTCTCCTGATTCTGATTTTATTCTGCAGCAAAGATGATTTCTGACTTCAGGACAGAGGGATCAGTCTGTATAATCAAGCATGCCTATCCAGTACAGTGCTATGATTAAGTCCCTGGTTTAGTTCTGCCTCGGGGAACATCACTAGTGTCATTCATAACTGCTCTGAGGGTTGTTTATCATCAGGAAGTTGTTATTCGTAGTGAGCTCTACACATGAACATGTATATCTAGTGAGCTCACTAGGAAATTGCAAATTTACATGGGTAAATATGTTGCAGGCACAACAACGGTCCAAGTCCAACTAGAAAACAAACTGCATTCTTTGAATCAGTCTCTAATACATTACAACAAATCCTAAAATTGTAAATATTCATATGTGTCTATACTGTCAATCATATCTTGATGAAGCACTGGCATATGCTGGAGGACGATCTGTCTCCCTACCACTGTCCCACTCTGAGACCCTATTGAAAAGTTCCTGCATCTGGGTTGAAGCCTCACAATCTCTTCTGCCATTTCATCATTTCTTGCACTAGGTGCTAATGTTGAAGTATTTCTATGCATGATAGGTTCTTCTGTAAGAGTCTGAAGACTTTGCCATTTGGGTAGGCCTTCAGGGTCAGACATATCAGTGCCAAGGGCATTGGTATTGGACTGTGAGGAGAGTAAATGTGTCATCACTACTTTGGTACCTTCTCTCAGCAGAGTGTTTATTGAAACACCTTCTTCAACACCAAAATCCATGATTATGGAGTTAATGGATGTTGGTCTCTGCCCATCTACTGAGATGGGTGTTGACACATTTGTTCCTTGTAGTTTTGGAGCTGGACCCTGCCAAGAGAACAGCATAGATCTAAGGCATTGAATCATGGTGGTGGGGCTAATAGTTAATAATGTATGCCTGCAGTTCCTATACAGGTTACAATAAAGAATGACTCCTAGTGCAAGAAGTATCAGGAACAGGGTCACTCCAATGGTGGCTCCAATAATTGCTGATATCTTCTTTGTGGGGTGTGAACTGTGATGATTTGTGGTAGATATGGTGCTAGCATAACAGTGAGATTTGCAATCTTGAACAGAGAAATGATTAAAAATGCTCACATTGATATACCACCTGTGGTCAAGGATCTATTCAACCCCAAAGCATTAGTGATATCTGTAGATGTATAGAGCAGAAAGTGAATGTACCTGCCATCCTGGAACTGAAAATGACCTCATGGGTGCTGTTATTGATTGCTTCAATGAGATACAACCTGTGCATCACAATGAGAAAATTAGAAATATAGATCTTGAA
>JANDKJ010000561.1:0-28190 GCA_028551335.1 Armillaria sp. CMW 4456 | reverse complement strand
AATGATCCACAATCCAAGACCAAGACCTAACAACATGTGGCCTACTCAATGGGGCCAAGGAATGAGCTGCAGACCTGATTAACTGACAAGATGAGATCCCCTTCTGTGTCAGCCTTTATGCCATGGCAGGACCAGAAGCTGTGGGCCCCTCACACCACCAATCACCCCTCCATCATGGGGTAGAGCCAAAGAAACAGACCCCAGCAACCAGAGGAAGCCTGAGCTGCCATCCTGGGGCTTGGTTGGTGCCTGGGAACAGGCTCAGATTAACCAATGAAACATATGAGATGTGTGAGAAGCCCTTCGCATTGCCCTCACTGCAGCTACTTGCATGTGAACTGCACCAGGATGGCAGCCCAGCGATACACCAGGAGGCTCCCCACACCCCTCTGCATGAGATGAACTCGCATCACTCCCTGGACCACCAGGGGGACCCCCTGGTTGGCCCGCCGATAACCCTGCCCCTGAGATGGTAGCTGACAACCTCTGGCTAAACATTAAACCAATTCTTGTCAAAACCCCTGATCCCTTCAAAGGGGTAGCCGATGACCTGTGATGATTCATCAACGACTGTGAACTCTACTTCCAGACCTTCTTCAGGTTCTTTTCGGATGGCAACAAAATCATATTTGCCATCTCCCACATGGAAGGATGGGCCAAGAACTGGTGGGTCAGTATCCAAGAGGAACTATACTTGTGCTCCTGCCTCCACCACCACTTCCCAACCTGGCTCGACTTCAAGGATGCACTTAGAACCCAATTCAGTGACCCAGCGGTAACCGAGAAGCATCACCAGGCTATGACAGAGCTTTGTTGGAATGTTGGCATCGAGATGGCCATTGAATACTTCCAGAAGCTGGAAGATCCCAGGAGGAAGGCCAAGCTCATCCATGACATGGAAGAAAGAGGGCAGATGACAATGGCAATGAAGGGGGGTGTACCATGCACCATTCACAACAAGATCACCAACATGGGGATCCTGCTGCCAAACAGATATCATGAATGGAAGAAGTGGATTATTGAAGGAGATGAGGCCAGACAAAGGTCAAAGGTGGTCAACAATATGGTAACTTGTCCTGCCACCACTATGAAACTGTCCCTGCCCATGGGTGGACACATTCCAATGATGACACCCTCTTCCAGTGACAAGAGGACTGGGATGGGGACGACCTATGGCAGGCAAGGACAACTGATGGATGTAGATTGACTATGTGCCAAGACTGCCAGACTATGCTATAATTGCAACGAGAAGGGGCACTTTGCTTGAGAATGCCTGAAGCCAAAGAAACCATACTCTCGACCACTGCACACCTGAGCACAGATTTATGCTGCTATTGAACGACTTGAGAATGAATATTCTGCCACCAAGGAGAAGACACCCTCTACCAGCGGCATTGAGGAGGTAAAAGATTAGGCCAATGAGTGAGCGATTCCACTCAATTGGCCATGGACAAAATTAGCTCTAGTATGTCATCACCTACATGTAATAGTACTTATGATATGCCTGTAGTCTCAATGCATTCAAATATACCCCTTCTGACACTGATGACAAAGAGTCCCAAAGAATCGCAAAAGAAGCAATCAAGATGGAAGCCAGGTAAGTGTGCCACAACCATTTCTGAAACCGTACAAGCACCACCAGTGGAAGTCCCCCAGCAGGCTTCTGAGGGCATGGCTGAGGTGACCCTGACCATGGCAGGAGAGTTAGCATGGGAGCCCTCCCTACTGGTCACAAGCATCCCAGCAGGCAAGGGCAAGACCGCTACCTCAACTAGTGAAGGGGGCCAAATGGGGGCCTGCATGCCCCATACAACACCACCCACCACCTCAATGGTACCAATCCCATGGCACCCCACTTTCCCTTATCACATCGACAAGGACAGCAACTGGACCATGAAGCCCTGGGACCGCATCACCAGGCAACATCATCATCAGGACTTGTAAGCAACGACCACCCCCCTGAGCCAAGTGCCTCCCCCAAATACCTGCATGACCCCACAGAGTGGCTCAAACCCTGGAGTGCTGAGTGGACCTGGCAAAGCCTCTACACCTCACTCCCAGTGGCCAAGGGCACCCTACTCTGCTGGATCCACAAGACCCACCAGCGGGAAGTCACCAATGACCTCATCTGAACAACTTCAGAAGCGAAACAATCAACTGCCTTGGAGTGGTTAGAAGAGCTCAAACAACCCTGACAGATACATACATGCTGCCCAGTCCAGAGGCAAGGACCTCCTAACCACCATCCACCTCAAAACCCTGGAATGACACCAGAACCACCCAGCCACTGCCCTGGTTGACAGCAGCTGTACTGGGAAGCTCCATCAACAAGAGCCTTTGTCAACAAACATGGACTAATCACCCGACCCACCGCCCATCCAATTCCTGTCTTCAATGCCGATGGAACCCAAAACCATGCAGGGGAGATCACCGCCTATGTTGAATTATGCATGAAGATCAGCAACCACATGTGAAAAATTGACCTGGCCATGACTGACCTCAGAGATAAGGACATCTTCCTCAGACATGACTGGCTGAGGTGCCACAACCCACTAATCAACTGGGGGACTGGACACATCACATTCATGTGCTGTCACTGTAATCATGCAATCTTCACTCTACCAGATGGCGATGAGGACCACTGGGACAAAGAACTTGAAGAAGGGGAGATGATTCTAGCAGTAGACATGACCAAGGAGATATGCCTGCATACCTATGTAGCCAACAACTTGGCTGCAGAAGCCTATAGGACATGGCCAGAAAGGACGTTCAAGAAACTAGTCCCCAACTGGTGTCAGGACTTCCATGACCTGTTTTCGAAAGAAAACTTTGATGAGCTACCACCCTGCAAACCCTGGGACCATGCCATTGAACTCATCCCAAATGTCAAATCCACCCTTGACTGCAAGATCTACCTGCTGTCATGTAAGGAACAGACTGAGCTTGACAACTTCCTCAATGAGAACCTTTGCACTGGGAGAATCCAGCCCAGCAAATTGCTGATGGCTTCCCCCTTCTTCTTCATCAAGAAGAAGGATGGGAAGCTGTGACCTGTCCAGGACTATCAAAAACTTAATGAGATGACAATCAAGAACTGATACCCACTCCTGCTAATTTCAGAACTGATGGACAAGCTGAAGGGGGCCAAATATTTCACCAAGCTCAACGTATGATGGGAATACAACAACGTGTGGATAAAGGAAGGAGACGAATGGAAGGCAGCATTCTGCATGAATCATGGACTATTCAAACCCACCATCATGTTCTTCAGACTGACTAACTCACTGGCCACCTTCCAGTGGATGATGAATGACATCTTCAAGGACCTCATCGCCACTGGGAAGGTCACCATCTACCTTGACAACATCCTCATTATGTCAAAGAACTGTGACGAACATTGGTGACTCATCCAACAAGTCTTGGCCATGCTGTGAAAGCACAAGCTATACCTGAAAGGCTGAGAAGTGCAAATTTGAGACACTTGAGACAGAAGTATTTGGGGGTAATAGTCAGTGAAGGATCGGTAAGGATGGATGAGGTAAAGAATGGGGAGTGACCAATGGCCCATGCCAACCAAGAAGAAGGAACTTCAGTCATTCCTTGGCTTCACCAACTTCTATCGATGGTTCATCAAGGACTACAGCAAGGTGGTATGACCCATGATGAAGCTCACCAGGAAGGAACCATGGGTGTGGGGGACAGCACAGCAGCAGGTGTTTGAAGAGCTAAAGAAGGAGGCTGGCCAAGGATGTCATACTGGCCATACCAACCGATGAAGGGAAGTTCCAGATAGAGGCAGACTCCAGTGAGGGGGCAATAGGAGCAGTACTCTCGCAACAGCAGGAGACACTGTGGCAACCAGTCACCTTCCTCTCAAAGGCACTATCCACCACTGAGCAAAACTACAAAATCTATGACAAGGAGCTACTCACTATAATGCATGCCCTTTCAGAATGGAGGCACTACCTCATGGGTGCTGCACAGATGTTCAAAGTCTGGTCGGACCACCAGAATCTCCAATACTTCTGACAGCCCCAAAAACTCAATCAACAACAGGCCAATGGGTCACCAAGCTGGCCAAATACCATTTCATGCTACATCACAAACCTGGAATAGCCAACCGAAAGGCGGACCTCCTCAGCCGACATGCTGACCACGACCAAGGGAACGATGACAATTGAGAAACAGTTGTCCTACCAGAATCCTACTTCTTCTGAGCAGTCACAATGCTGGAGAAAGGGGAGATAGAGGAAAGGATATGGAAAGCGATGAAGAAGGAGAACACCTGGGATGCTGGAATCGCAGAGTTGGTGGCACATGAGCGAGGAGTGATGAGGTGTGATGGATTACTTGAGTATGACAGGAGGATTTATGTCCCCAAAAATACAGCCCTCCAAGGAGAGATCATATCTTACCACCATGACCACATCACCACTGGACACCCAGGGGTTGCCAAGACCAAGGAACTGGTACAGTGCAACTACTGGTGGCCCAAGCTTGGCAGGGATATTGAGGAGTATGTCAGAGGATGCAAAGCCTGCCAATGCACAAAAATGCACACTCAGGCCAAACCTACTCCGCTCCACCCAAATGAGATCCCCAAAGCACTGTGGACACACATTAGTGTCAACATGATCACCAGACTACACAAGTTGAAGGGACTGGATGCCATTCTCCTCATTGTCAACCAGTTCTCCAAAGAAATCATTCCAGTTGTGTGCACCACCAAACTGTCATCTGAGGGATGGGCCAGGATACTATGAGACCATGTCTATGCCTGCCATGGGATGCCCCAAAAGATCATCAGCAACCAAGGACCCCAGTTCATTTCAAAATTCATCACTGACCTCTACAAACTCTTGGACATTCAAGGTAACCCATCTACCACCCACCACCCACAGACTGATGGACAGACTGAATGAGCAAACCAGGACATTGAAAAGTACCTATGGCCTTTTATCAACCATTGACAAAATGACTGGCCCGAATGGCTCCCCCTCACCGCCTTCCAACACAATAACCATTAATGAGCCTCAGGGCTCTGTATGCTCCAATTTCATGGATTTCTTCCTTTAGTGGACTTTCAGCAAACCAATCATTCCACACAAGCCCATATATACTTTATAGGGCTTTTCCAATGCTTTTCCAATGCTAATACCTTGGCAATACCCTGACAACTCCAATTTTGACCTAAAGCTGTGGATTTAGTGCTGCCATTACCAGAATAGGACTTAGAGCGCATTGCCGACATCTCCAGCATTGCCACATCAAAGCACACAGATGCAGCCATGCAAGCAGAGCTTCTCGACATTGATCTGGCAATCATAGGGGCTTCATCACAGCAATTTGATGATTTCTGCAGCAAGAACACTCTTTGGCGACTTTGGAATTAATTGGTTATTGCTGTATAACCACGAGACATTGACACACACAATACTTTGGCGGTACTCAGCCATTTCCAATGAGTATTCTCAACTCCAACACCACAAATAAGGCATAGTCTAATGCCAGAACTATGAAAATCAAAGGTGCAGACACAAATAAGACAACGTTCACAACCTGCTGTATAGTCAGAAGGTCAGAAACACTTATGTTAATGCATAGCCCTTCAGATATACCACAAGGACACCATTTATTTATATCTTACTATATAAACCCAGTAATTTCCTACTATACAGTTAGTTACTCCCTCTATTCTGTTCCCCCCCACACACATATTGATTCATTTACCTCAGTAACTCACCCAGCTTTGACAATACTGATAGTACATGTTTAATAGCAATTTCGTTTGCCACAAAGCCAAGCTTGATGTTGTTAAAGCCAAGACACTTCACAACCATCCATCGACTTAAAACCTTCACTCTCATCATTGTTTTACTTCATTACTGGCATTTGCTCAGTGTTAGTAAGTGATAACCATGCAGTACTCACCTCTTTTAGTTTTATAGGAAAGAATTAGCTTCAATTTCACAAGATCAGATTAGTTTTAACAGTTTTCATTTTCACAAGACATTAGCAAACCCATTTGGGTGTCAAGAGCAGACAAATAGTATTGGATAGTTGTAGGGCAGCTCTATTGTGAGCATTGCAAGGATAGGTTTTGAACAGATTTAGCATTGACAGATTGACAGATATAGGGCAGCTCTATTGTGAGCTTTGCAGGAAATTAGTATTGACAGGTTTTAGGGCAGCTCTAGTGTGAGCTTCGCAGGAAATAATATTGACCAGTTATAGGAATTGATTTGACAAGAGATAGGACCAGACAAAGGAAACAAAGTATAGTTTTGACAAAGAGTGACAGTTTATAGGAATCAGGATGAATAGAATTGTCACAGATAAAGCCAAGACATAACCAGATAAAGCTGAGGAACCCAGAAATAAAGACAAGACCTGCTATTGCACCACCATAGCCACAGAAACATTGACACAGACCCATACTGAGACAATTAGGAGTTCATTAAATACCAACATAATACTGACAGCCATTTTATACATTCCAGTTCCCTTCCCATCCAGTTTTCTAGTTTTACGACATGCACCAGACCAGATAACAGAGACCAAAGGCAACTCAGAGCATCAGAATCTGTAGTAACTTCTCACAAGACTAGAGAGAAGTCCCCCAACAAAGATGACAAGCCAGTCAACATAGGACAGCCTGATTTGTCCAGTACTGAATATGCATAGTGTTTTGCTGGTGGAATTGACATGAGTACAGAGGTACTCAGAAAGCTCACACACAAACATACAACACACCCAAGGAGTGACTTACAAACAAAACTAGTTGTTCTGTAATACCAACACAAAGCTGAGACACCACTATTTCCATTTTGGTTCTTCACACTGTGATATTCCAGAAGTATCTGACAACTATTCACCAGTTTACATTTGGAGATCACTAAACCATCTGACCACCTCATCACCATGTACATTCTGCCACAGGCAAAAGCCCATTCTTTATCAACTATGGCACACACCCCCACACAACTGCCACCACAGCTCACTGCCTCAAGAAAACCCCAGCAGCAAATGACTTCATCACCACAATGGCAAAAATACAAGTCAAGACTAAAGTTGCCCTCAAAAAGGCAGCCAAATGAATGAAAACCCAATATGACATGAGGAAACATGCCACCCAGACCTATGCAGTTGGCAACAAGGTCTGGTTAAAAATGACTAACCTCCATCTCCCATGCCCAAAAAAGAAATTAGACAATAAATGAGTTGGACCATTCCCAATTATCGCCAAAGTTGGTCTCTCAGCATACAAGTTAAAACTCCCAGCCACATGGTGAATCCACCTGGTCTTCAATGAATCCCTCTTATCCCCATATACCAAACCCACATTCCCCTCCATACAGACAAAAAACCCACCACCACCCCCAGACATTATCAATGATGAGGAAAAATACAAGGTTGAACACATCATCGACAGCCAAACTTGATGTGTTCATGGAAAGAAAGATCAACCATCCCAAATGGTTATGGACTACCTAGTCAAATGGAAGGGGTATGGAGATGAAGAACACCAATGGGTATAGGAAGACCTACTTGAACACGTGCAGGAAGCTATCAATGACTTTCTAAAATCACAGGCTTGATGACAGTCGGGATGACTGTCTTAATAAGGGGGTAATGTTATGATTTTAGCCCCTTTTTTCTGACCTTAACCCTAGCTGCCCCCTCACTATCATCAAATCAGTGCTTAACTCCACTTGTTCACTTTGCCCACTTGCCTGGTTAGGACTTCTCTTTGTACTTACCACTCATGTTACCTACCCATTCCCACCAGTCACTTCTCTCTGGACAAACACCATTGCCACATAATGTACAACAGTAATATACAATGAAAAGTGATGATGGTGAGTGGGGAGTGAATCCAGGAAAGGTGAGAGCACTGCACATGCAACAAAACACCAAAACACAACACACACACCACCTGCTATATAAGTTTGTGGGGTGGGTAAGTTTCCTGGTCAATAGAAATGTACTTTAGCTAGTAGCCAGGACACAAATCAAAATATGCTGGGTGGTTTATGTGAATATAACTGCTAGAACACTTTTCGGGACACAATAGATCCAAATTCACAACCAAACTGAGTCCTGGACTCCAATTCTGAACTGTAAGACTGCCTGGTGCAGAATAACTGACACAAGTGAGCACCTGAATGCAACTTATCACTGACACAAAACTGTTCTGAACTGCTGGACAACTGTCTGACTGGTTCTCAGGCTATACTGTGCTTGCAAAATGTTCCTGGACTTAATGTCAACAGTTGCAATTACTTTCTGTGAGACTATGCTCAAAGCTCTTAACCCTAATCTGTACTAGATTGCTTTATAGCACTTCCAGGGGCCAGAAAACTTGGTCCCTGCACTAATTACAGGCTTGTATTTATACTATTCTACCACTAAGTTATTTATATCATTGTTACCTATCCTGGACTAGTTTCCCCATGGCCAGCCAAAGTCCTCTGCATTTATGAGCTCATTTGCGGCTGTCCAGGATACTCTTGTACAGTTATGAGCTCATATGTGGGTCCTGGACAATCAATCGCCAATCAGGTTGCATAAGACCAGTCCTGGACACTAAATATAGTCCTGGACCATTGTTACATTCAATTCCCTGAGCCTAGAATGTTCCTGCTCAATTGTGACAGGGCGCAGGACTGGCCAGGTGCACTTAGAGTCTTTCCAGGATACTTTCTAAGTCCTGGATTCAGTTTCTTTCAAGTATAGGCCCAACTAATGCATGGATTAGCTATCCTACTGTTACAAAATGTGTTTCTAAGGTCAATTTTCTCAGGGTAACAATTCCAGGCATATCAATGAGCCATGTGTTTAAGTAGTATGCTCTCACTGGTACAAACCAGCTTCAAGCTAAGTTATACTATATCAACTTATGCCCATTAGCTCAATCATGAGCCACTGTCTTCAATGAAAGGTTTAGCCCAGCCTTTATGCTAATAAGTGACTTCATTGGGACTACTCAAACATGAAGTAACCGGTGTTTGTCATTGTTAGAGTCATGTGAAGTTTGGGTCTAACAATCCCAATGATGTATGTTCCTCCTAATACTTGTTTATGAGTTCTTTGCAGTGTGGGAGTTTGTCATCTTGGAACCACTCATTTTCCTTGTTTGGGCAGTCTTTGTAATGGACTAAATAGTACCATCATCCCCACTTCTTTTGTGATTGTAGGATGACATCTACTTTGTCTTCTAGTACACCTTTGACAAGTGTTTGTAGTGGCTTTATGGGTGGTTCCTGGTTCAAAAAGGAGGCCACTATGAAGGGTGTGAGGAGGGATTCATTGAAGGTGTTATGTATTTTCCAGGTGGGTGGCAATTCAAGGTGATAAGCTGAGAGTCTGACCTTTTTGATGACTTTGAACAGTCTGACATGTTTGTCTTCTAGTTTTTATTTGGGTCAGTCCATTCATAGATTGGTTGTCTCAAGCCAGACTCTGTCCCTGGGTTGAAATAATTGGGGTCTTTCACCTGGGCAATCATAATACCTTTTCATGGCTTGATTGGCCTTTTTGAGGCAGATCTTTGCTTTATCCTGGATGTCCTTCATCTTCTTGAGGAATTTGTTGGTGGTGGAATGGTATGTCTTTGGCTTGGTATCTGGCTGGATTGTTGGGTGTCAGCCAAAGCTGGTGAAGAAGAGGGAGTACCTGGTGCTAGTATGGACATGGTTGTTATATTGGAACTCTGCTAATAGAAGCCATCTGGCCTAGTTCATCTGTTGGTAATTGACAAATATGTGCAGGT
This sequence comes from Armillaria sp. CMW 4456, assembly GCA_028551335.1. Lineage (NCBI taxonomy): Eukaryota > Fungi > Basidiomycota > Agaricomycetes > Agaricales > Physalacriaceae > Armillaria > Armillaria sp. CMW 4456. The sequence continues at coordinate 18,418 of JANDKJ010000561.1, read as the reverse complement.
ATTTTTCAAATTCCTGGTTGACTTGCTTGGTTTTGCTGTCTGTTTGTGGGTGATAGGCTGTGCTGGGATTCCCCTGGATTTCTAGTCCTTTATAGAGTTCCTTTAGGAATCCAGAGATAAACTGGGGTCCTCAGTCTGAAATGACCTTCTTTAGCATCCCATGTTTGGTAAAGACCTGGTTTTGAAGGATTTGGGCCCATTCCTTGCTGCTGAGAGTCTTGTTGCAGGTGACAAAGAGGGTAGCCTTGCTGAAGCAGTTGACAATTATGGTGATGGAGTCATATCCTTGGGACTCTGATAAGTTGGTGATGAGGTTAATGCTGATGTGCTTGATGCTGATATGCTCCCAGAGTTCTGAAGGAATTTCATTGGGATTCAGCAGGGCAGACCATTTGGTGGTCTTGTGCTTGGTCCTTTGACAGGTTTTGCAACCTCTACAGTAAATTTCCATGTCCCATTTGAGTTTTTGCCACCAGTAGTCTTGCAAGATAAGTTCCATGGTTTTTGCAACTCTTGGATGCCCAGTGGTGATATGGTCATATGTGATGGAGATGATTTTCCCTCATAATTCTGCACCTCTCAGGATGTATATCCTTCCATTGTACCAGATCATTCCTTCCTTCTTCTCTAGTCCTCCTCTTTCATGTGCTAGACTGCTGCCAATTTGAGTATCCCAGTTTGTGGGTTCATGAGTGACTTATCTTATTGTCTAGTGTACCTCCTCTTCCATTGGCATGATCATGGCATGGAAGTGCTCTGGCTGTAACAGGGTTATTTCATTATTGTCATTTCCCCCCATGTTATAGTCTACCCTTTGCAAGAGAAGGTCAGCCTTTCAGTTGGCTATGCTGGGTTTATGGTGGAGCTGGAAGTGGTAGTTGGTGAGTTTGGTGAGCCAGCATGCTTGTCAGCAGTTGAGCTTTTGGGGTTTTCAGAAATACTAGAGATTTTGATGGTCTATCCAGATTTCTATATCATGCACTGCTCCAATCAGATAGTGGTGCCATTCTTCTAGTGTGATCATAATGGCTAGAGGCTCCTTGTTATAGATCTTGTAGTTGCACTTCATCTGGATGAGTGCCTCTGATAGGAAGGCTACTGATCTCCATATGCTGTTGTGTTGCTGGCTGAGGATGGCCCTAACTGCTTCTTCACTGCTGTCTGCTTCCACCTTGAAAGGCTTGTTGAGGTCTAGGAGTATCAAGACAGCCCTATCCCTTACCTGTCACTTTATGGCTTCAAATGCCTTCTGTTGTTCCTCTCCCCACTGCTATTCATTCTTCCCAGTCAGCCAGGTGAAAGGTCATGCCAGTTTTGAGTAGTCTTTGATGAAGCACCAGTAAAAGTTGGCAAAGCCAAGGAAGCTCTGGAGCTCCTGTTTCTTTTCTGGTGCTGGCCACTCCATCATTCCCATCACCTTTACTGGATTCATATACACCTCTCCTCTTCCTACAATTACTCTTAGGTACTCAGTTTGTTCCATCTCAAATTCACATTTCCCAGCTTTCAGAAAGAGGGAATTTTTCTGGAGCACTTTCATTACTTGGTGGACCAGCCTCCAGTGTTTGGCTTAATCCTTGCTATAGATCAGGATGTTGTCAAGGTAGATGGTGACCTTTTCTGTATGGATCAGATCCTTGAAGAGGTCATTCATTATGGTCTGGAAAGTGGCTGGCAAGTTGGTGAGCCTGAAGAACATGATGAGGGACTTGAAAAGCCCTCTATTCATTTGGAAGGTGGCCTTCCATTTGTCTCCTTCCTTCATTCTGATATTGTTGTATCCCTATTGTATATCTAGCTTGGTAAAGTACTTGGCCTCCTTGAGCTGATCTATGAGGTCCCCAATTAGCAGCAGAGGGTACTGGTTCTTGATCATAATCTTATTAAGCTTCCAGTAGTCTTGGACTGGATGGAGTTGTCTATCCTTTTTCTTGACAAAGAAAAAGGGGGATGCCATTAGTGATTTAGATGGGTGTATCTGTCCACTGGCCAGGTTTTTATTGAGAAACCTGTCAAGTTCCTTCTATTCCTTCAGGTTTAAGGGGTACACTTTACAATCTAGAGAGGCATTGGCTCTCAGGATTAGTTCAATGGTGTGGTCCCAGGGCTTTTGGGGTGGGAGCTTATCAAAGTTCTTCTTGGTGAATAGGTCATTGTAGTCTCTTAGCCACTCAGGTACCATCTCCTCCTGTGTCCTTTTCTCCTTGGACTGATTTGCTTGGGTGGCCAGGTCATTTGCCTTGGTGCCTGCAGCCTGGATGTGTATTTCCTCCTGTATATCCACCATCAAGATGTGGTATCCTTCTTTGAACTTCTCCCATCTTTCTCTTGGGTCTTTATTGGGCTTCAGGAAGCTGCTTCCTCAGCACTGGCACCTGGTGAAGATTACCCTTCCAGTGATTCAATTGACTTCTGGGTTGTGCCTTTTCAGCCAGTTATGCCTGAGGAAGATTGTCCCAGTTCCTAGGCTGGTCACCACTAGCTCTATTTGTTCCTCATGGTCTCCTATTCTTATCCTTGCTTCCACATATTCTTTGATACCCCTTTTGTTGTTCTTGCTTCCATTGGCATTATAAACCAGGGTGCAGTAGATGATCTTTCTAGTGTTAAGTCCACAGTTTTTGGTGTAATTCTTGTCAATGGTGCTGTGGATGCAGCCACTATTGACTAAGGCATTGACCATGAAGATCTCCTTGGTGTCCACCATTTCTAGTTGCATGGTGAGATTTGTTGCCCTGTTGTTTCATCCTCAGATGTGCCTAGGGGCATGGTGGAGATCATGCAGCTAATAAATGATGTTATTGTACTATTGATGGGGTGGTCAGATGCTTTAGTGGTCTCTGAATGTAAACTGGGGAATAGTTGTCAGATACTTCTGGAATATTGCAGTATGAAGAACCAAAATGGAATAATAGTGTCTTGGCTTTGTGTTGGTATTACTGAACAACTAGTTTGGTTCATAAGTCACTCCTTGGGTGTGTTGTGTGTTTGTGTGTGAGCTTCCTGAGTACCTCCATACTCATGTCAATTTCACCAGCAAAACACAATGTGTACTCAGGACTGGACAAATCAGACTGTCCTTGTTAGACCCAACCTTCATGTGACTCTAAGAATGGCAAACAACCAGTTACTTCATGTTTGAGTAGTCCTGGTGACATGCCACATGGTTTTCTACATCTAAAATTGTGCTGTACTAGGGCATTTAAAAACAATACAAAGCTGCATGTGAACAGAGAAGGGCAGCTAAGGGTGTGCTCTCCAGGACGGTGATGTGCTTGGTGATGGGCAGTGCACAAAAAGAAACCTGACTATAGATCATCAATCTAGAGTCTATCTCTCACTCTAACACACACACTGAAAATCACCAATTAAGTTCGAGGTGGAGTATGGTAGAAGCACTCTTAACCTAGATTTGATAGTTTTGGTCTCAAATTCAACTTCTATGTAAGGCTTTGTAAATGTTTACACAAGATACACTATCGCGACAGTGAGGTATAAGTGCAAAGGGATTTTTATAGGTATATTTGAGTTGTTTAGACTGGGATAACTCCATCTAGGTGCTAAAAAGCTGATCTAGATTTACTTTCAAACTGAAACAATCAAAGAACACACTTGGTTCTACAAAAAGCACACAGACTCTGACTACACAAGTTCGCAGACTTGAGACAAAGAAGCACACAGACTTCTACAAAGGATACACAGATCCTGACTTCAAGTACACAGACTCTTTGATTGTTCAAATTCTAAGTTCTCTAGGCTTTTCTACTTCATCTAGATTGATATTTTTCACTTGGTTGACTTTGTAAAACTTATTCATGCAGTCAAGGATGTTGAAGAGGCTAGGTTGTGTCTACCCATGGAATAGTGAGTGGAACAGCATGCTATGACACACACTACACCCTACACTTCTAGTATCAACAACTACCCTTGCAAGTGTGATGGAGGGAGTAATTACACACACTCTGTGATTATTTCAATCAATCCAATCGATTTCAATGTCTCACAACACAAAGACATAGTGAGCTCTCTTCAAAATAAAGCCCTAAGTCTAGGAATGTTTTGAACAAGAAGAACCACTTCAAGGTGCAGCCTGCTTGGCAATGCAGACAGATGATACAGGCACCCCTGCAGTGCACAGACAGACAGACAGACAGACAGACTCATTCCAATCTGAACCAACTTCGCACTGAGCTTGCTTTTCAAACCACTCCACTAGACACTGATCTAGTGAGCTCACTACACGTCCACATGTAGGGTTATCAAACTGACTCATGCAAATGACAGCGACCCTTCTTCAAAAACAAAACAAACAGATAACAGAAATTGAACTGACAGAAACAGATGGGGCTCCCAATGCCCAGAAACAGATAAACTGAAAACAGACAGATGAAATGGAAACTGATGACCCTCTTTCTGAGCTCTCAACACATCCAAACTCCTCAAGTGCTCAAACAATTAAATCAGCATCACTGACTCAATATCTCTCTTGTCTTTCAAGCACACAAGTTGAATGTGAGATTATCTCTGTTTTCCTCTGGTGAGCTTGCTAAGCTAGTAGACAATGCTCAAAGCTACAAACTGATCCCTTGCTGCTTATGCTTCACTTTCAATGCTAACATGCAACTCGGGGGTCTGAAAACTTGTCCTACTCTATCTACTCTACCACTATTTATACTACTTGGTCCAGAATAATACAAACATGTTATAGAAAGTGATAGAAGGAAATTCCTGGGGGCCTAGCCCGCTGCTGCCACAGTTATACTCATCTCTGAGCCTAGTCTTCCTCAGTGGAGATGGTTCCCATAGTGAGCTCTCTGTGTGGCATACAGAGCTCACTAATTCTCAAGTCCATGGACTTATCTACATGGCAACTCTATGTCATTAACCCATGTTTAGTATCTTCAATGTTTCTCTGGAGCAAGTTGCTGTGTCTGGCAATGAACGACTTGTCCCGCATACTCCACATGTAGTGAGCTCGCTATGAACAAGTCCATTCTTATCAGGGAATGTCATGTTCATGGTATCTTATCTCGGGGTGACTTCAGATCTTTTCTATCATGTTGCACATCACTTTTAATTGTGAGCAGCTTAATTATCCTCTGATTGTGATATCTCTTTATCCTGCTCTGGTGTTTATTTTGCAGTGAAGACTGTTTCTGACTTCAGGACAGAGGGATCAGTCTGTATAATCAAGCATGCCTATCCAGTACAATGCTATGATTAAGTCCCTGGTTTAGTTCTGCCTTGGGGAATGTCACTAGTGTCATTTATAACTGCTCTGAGGTTGGTTTATCATCAGGAAGGTATCATCCATAGTGAGCTCTATATGCAAACAGTATATTTTAGTGAGCTCACTAGGAAATCACAAATTTACATGGGTAAATACATTGCAGGCACAACAATGCACTATGATTACTCAAATGCAAAGTAACTGGCTGTTTGTGTTTGTCAGGAGTCACATGGAGTTTGGGTCTAACACAAAGTGCTGAGGTTACATGATGTTTATGTATTGCTGGCAGATTTTTCAACCCTTGGGGCATCACAGTCCACTTGTATAATCCAAGGGGAGTGGTTACAGCAGTCAAGGGAATACTAGCAGGATCCATAGGAGTGTGGAAAAACATGTTGGTTATGTCTATCTTTGACCAGAAGGATCCTTTTGCAGCATCAGAAATAACATCTTCAACTTGAGGCAGTGGGTGACTGTCAGTTACCATATTTGAATTAAGATCATGATAATTGTTAACCTATCATGGAAGAACTGCCTTGTCTGATTTCACTATTAACAAAGCAGATGATGCATGTTTGAAGAGGATGGATGTATGTGGCCAGCATTGAGATGTTGAGATATCAAAGTGGACCATGCATCCTTGAATTTCTTTGGTGAAGAGTAAGATCTCATAATAATAGTCTTATTGGCATCTTTGAGTTTTATTGAACAAGTTATTTTCTTCAGCATTTTGTCAACATGAGGAATAGGTTTAAATATATCAGAGTATTCTCATTTTACACTGTCACTCAATTTATTCAATTTGTTGAGATATGCTGATGTTTCTATGTGATCTCTAATAGCTGCTACAATTGGGATATTATTAATAGGCAGACATTGTGCATCAATTATTGGTCTTAAAGTGTTACAAAATTTGTTCATTTGTGTTTTCAATTCTCAATGAGATTGAAATATTTGGTCTAAAGAAGCCTGGCTAGGAATGTTCATAGTAGTCAAGGGTGGCATGACAGGCAGATTCAAAAGGTCAAAGTTTGTATTTTTATCAATACATGATCTGGTAACAGTGTTGATGATGAGAGAATTAATCAAAAAGAATGGCAGTCCTAGTATAACATGTTAGACCCAGACTTGAGTAACTCAAACAAAGGTAAACAATAAGTGGCTTCACGTTCGAGCTGTCCTTATTGAACCCTTTATAATGTCTGAGCAGAGAGGCTCTGAGATAAGTTCTTAGTCAAAGGAGTTCAGTGAAAGTCTGATGTAGATAAACTTTAGCTCAAAGCTGGGTTGTAACCAGCAACAGCTATGATACTTAAATACAAGTGGCTGCTACTAAGAATAGTTGTCCTCACACTTGTCATGAGGTAGCGATAGTGTAAACTAATAGTCCATCTCCTTGTGATGTGATAAGGGGAAGAGGGAAGCATGTGATTGAGAACAAAATAGGGGTGAATTCATAACATTACCCCCTTGTTAAGACAGTCATCCTGACTGTTATAAACCCAATTCTTTCTTCTTGTTCCAGGTATTCTGAGATTAATTCTTGGGCATTTTCCAAGTCATCCTCTCAGATCCATTGGTTCTCTTCATGTCCATATCCCTTCCACTTGATGAGGTAGTCAGTTACTCTGCATCTCAGTCTGTTTCTTTTTCCTGTGACTGTTCTGGTTTGGGAGTCGAGTATTGTCTTGACTTCATATTCTTCTTCTCTGTCGACAAGATCAGGGGGCAGTTCCAAGTTTGTTTCCTGGTTGGGGAATTCGGGTGAGTGGTAGGGTGTTAGGAGTGATTTGTTAAAGACTGGGTGGATTTTCCACATGATGGGTAGTTGGAGTTTGTATGCAGATGCCCTGACTTTCTGGAGGATTTTGAAGGGACCAACTCATTTGTTGTCTAGTTTCTTTTTGGGTCTGGGTAGATGTAAGTTGGTTGCATCCAGCCAAACCTTTTGTCCCTTTTTGTATGGCTCTCCATTGCGCTTATGTTTGTTGTGTTGGTTCTTCATCTGCATCACTGCCTTTTCCAAGGCCCCCTTCATTTCCTTGTGGATTTGTTTCATTTGGACAACAAAGTCTTTGGCCACAGGTGTTGTGCCTCTGTGTCTCTGATCTCCTGCTATGGTTTGTGGGTGTTTGCCATATACTACTTGGAATGGGGTCTTTCTGGTGGCAGAGTGGATGTGGTTGTTATGGGCAAATGCTGCTAGCAGTAGCCATTGTTCCCAGTTGTCCTGTCAGTGGTTTAGGAAGAGTCAGAGATATTTCTCGACCTTCTGGTTCACCCATTCTGTCTGCCCATCAGTTTGTGGATGGTATGCTGTGGACAGGTTTCCATGGATGTCCAACATTGTGTATAAGTCCTTCATGAATTTGGAGACGAATTGGGGACCCCAATTGCTAATGACTTTGATGGGCATGCCATGTCTTGCATAGATATGGTCTCGCAAGATCTTGGCCCACCCTTCAGAAGACAGCTTGGTGTTGCAGGGGATGGGTATGATTTCCTTTGAGAACTGGTCAATGACTACCAGGATGGCATCGTAGCTGTTAGACTCAGGGAGTCCAGTGATCATGTTGACCAAAATGTGTGTCCAGAGTTCTTCTGGTATCTGGTTTGGGTGTAGTGGTGCTTGTTGAGGTTTATGGCACAGCATTACCCTTCGATGTGACAGTTAGTGCTAAATATATTATGTCGAGTACTGTAGACAATACCTTCGACGTGATGGTTAGTGCTAAAGAGAGCACTAACCGGTGACGTCTAAGGTGTAGATCATGGATTACATAATAGGCTACATCCTTCTTTGCTCTCAACCCTCGCTCACTCATTGCTTCGAACACTCCCCCTCAATGTGTGACACGCTGTTGAGCTAAGGCCTAACATCCAGGCCATCCCTTCCAGTTTGTCATGTCCGAGAGCTTTCATCAGCACATCTGCAGGCATGTCCTCTGATGGCACATGTTCGACCTGTATCCTTCTGCCTTCTACTTCATCCCTCAGCCAGTAAAATCGGAGATCAAGGTGCTTGACATGACCATGATGATCAGGATTGCATGCAACTGACAGGGCAGACTGGTTGTCTATGTGCAGTGTAGATGGTGCTGTTGGTGTGTAGCCAAGCTCCTTCAGAAGATTGCAAAGCCACAGGATCTCTTATCCTGCTGAGACTGCTGAGACGTACTCAGCCTCTGTTGTGGAGAGGGTCACAAATAGCTGCAGCTTGCTCATCCAGCTTATTGCCCCTGTTCCCATCTTGATCACAAACCCCAAAGTTGAGTGCCCATTATCTGGGTTCCCACCATGGTCTGCATCACTATAGCTCATGAAGAGCTCACCATTAGGTCAGGATGTTGGTGAATATGTGAGTTCATAGTCAGCAGTGCCCTTCAGATAGCATAACAAGCGTTTCAGTGCAAGCCAGTGCATTTGGCCTGGATTCTTGCTGAAGCATGCTAGGACACCCACAGCAAAGGCAATATCAGGACAAGTTGCGATCACTAGGTAGGAAACTGCACCAAGAATGTTAATGTAGGGTATGTCCTTCATTTCTGTGTATTCCTGTGGCAATTTTGGTGACATGTCAGCAGACAATCGAATGTTTGGGTCAAGGGGTGTTGTGACTGGGTTGCAGCTTGACATGCCTGCCCGCTCAAGGATGTCAAGTGTATACTGTCTCTGCGATAATGAGAGAGTCTTTGTGTGTCTGCTCCACTTGATCTCAACACCAAGAAGCCATGAGGTCAGTCCAAGATCTTGTAGTTTGAAGTGAGATTTGAGCTGTTCTATGATGCCTTCAATGCATTTTGAAGACCATGCAGCTATTGTCATGTCATCAACAAAGACTGGTATTATGATGTGGGCATCATTGTCTGCCTTATATACCCAGACACTGTGCTCGCAGCATACACGCTCAAAGCCTATACCTGTCAGGGTTCAGTGGAGTGTGATATGCCATTGTTGGCCTGCTTGCTTCAGCCCATAGATGGCCTTTCGTAGTCGAAGTGCCCAGGATTTGTCCTTTGTTTGGAATCCCTCTGGTTCCTCCATGTAGACCTCTTCGTTGAGGGTACCATTAAGGAATGCTGATGAGATATCAATGCTCCATAACTCAAGATCCTTGATGGAGGCCAGAGCCAGTATGGTGTGTATCATCACCCACTTTGGAGTGGGTGAGAAGGTGTCTGTGTAGTCAAATCCTGGGCGCTGAGCATATCCCTTTGCCACTAAGCGAGCTTTGTACCTCTCGACAGAACCACTTGCATCCAGCTTCACTTTGAACACCCAACGGCTTCCTATGGCCCTTTGGCTGGGAGGTAAATGGACAAGCTCGAATACACCCATACTCATCATTGCTTCAAGCTCCTGGGTGGCAGCAGTGTACCATTTATTTGCCTCTTCAGTAGGTCAGCACATGGCTTCAGCAAAGGTCTTGGGACCATCTGTGGTGGTGGACAGGGCTACTTCAGCTGCGCACTCGAAGGCTATTTCAAGTGCTTCACTGTAGGTGATTAATCCCTGTTGGTTTCCTTCTGCATATGCAATTCCAGCCAAGATCGCATCATCTGAGAGTGGTGTGCCAGCCTCTGTTGTATCTGAGTCTAGTGGTTGTGACTGTGGAGGCCATGTGCCTTGGTAGTTCCATGGTTGGCGTGTGTTCAGGTTATTTTTATTATGGCTGCACTGCCCTCGACCAGTGTTTGGGAGTGGTTCAATAAGTCCATCTTTTCTGAACCTGGGTTCAAAGAGTGCATGTTGGGGACTAGTAGGATGGTGAGGTGGGCTGGATTCAGGTTCTGGTGAGGATGGGAGTGTTGGAAGCTCTGTCAGTGGAGACAATGGTGGGCTATCAACAGTGGGAAGTATAGGGGACTTTGGAGGTGATGTTGTGACTGCAGTATCAGTGTTGTTCTCAGTATCTCCCCCTGAACTGATGTCATCATGTGCAGGTCCTGTCTGTGGTGGTAGTGAAGGAGTCCATGGTGAAGAGGCCACTGAGTCAAATGGGTTGGTGAGAGTGCAATGATTTCCAGGTATTACATGTTCATCAAAGAGGGCATGGCTGGATGTGATAATCTTCTGTGATGTGGGGTCCCAGAACATCCATGCCTTCACACCACTCTGATATCCCAGGAATATACATTTGCGACTATGTTCTTGCAAGGCCTTACGCTTCTTCTTCCAGATCAGAACATATGCTAAGCAGCCAAAGACACAAAGGTGTGTTAGGTTTGGTCAGTGACCAAACCAGGCAGTATATGGTGTCGTATTGGGAAGAGATGATGTTGGGCACCGGTTTCATGCATAGATAAAGGCTGCTACTGCAAATGACCAAAATGATGGGGGTAGTCGTGCCTCAGAAAGTAGTGTTGTTGCTCCTTCAGCAATGGTTCAGTTCGCACGTTCTGCAACACCATTTTGATATGGCTCATCTGGTTCTGTCTCTCAGACACCTATACCATGCTCCTGAAGGAACAGTCAGAAGTCATTTCCAATGTATTCCCCTCCACCATCCTGCTGGAGACACATGACATGATGCCCTGGGTGTAGTGTCTCTGCATGAGCTTTGAATGCCTTGAAGGCTGATAGAGCATCACTCTTCTGTTTGAGGAAATGCACTGACCAGATTCATGTCACATCAACATGTCACATCACAGATGAATGTGATCCAATAGTGGAACCCCTCTCAAGTGGCAGTGGGCATAGGCCCCTTGAGATCTGAGTATATGAGCGCTAGTTTTCATGTGGAGAGCTGGTGAGGGGTTCGAGGAATATTGTGCCGGTGATGTTTTCCTGCAATGCATGGCTCACAGATTGGATCAGGTGAAGCAGTTGACAGAATCCGCACACCAGCCACAAGATTCTGGTCTACCATTGATTGTATGGTCTGCAGGTTGATGTGAGCACATCATCAGTGCATCAAAGTTATGTCCATGGGACAGGTGCTCTTCTGTGTGGCATAGTTTGCAGAGATGTGTGGAGTGGTTGCCCAGCTGTGGGTAACACCATTGAGATGGCCTGTATGTTCAGCCCTAACATATCCTGTGAAGGTAATCCTTCTTTCAGGATGAAGGAATGTTACAGTTGATCCCTTAACACTCATCTCGAAGCCCCGCTCTCGTGTAAGGAAGAATGGTGAGAATAGATTGTTTTTCAAAAATGGTACATGCAAGACATCATGGAATTCTACGTCATCTCCACCACTCAGTGCAAATACAACTGCTCCAATGCCAGCAGACCAGATGATTGAGTTGTCTGCCAGACATATAGGTGTGACATGGGGTGTATACGAGTGAAACCAGTGTTGGTGAGGTGTCATATGATGTGATGCACCTGTGTCAATGGTCCAGTCAGAAGAAGGTGGCAGTGAGGAGTCAGTACTTGCTTGGCTGGCAGTCTCCTCCACCATCTCTGCAGAGTTCCCCTTCTCTGGCTTTGCTTTCTGTCCCTTGGGTTTCAAGGCCTTGGCTTGGTCTCATCGCTGGGAGCTCTGCCTGTGGAAGCAGTTTGCTTTGATGTGGCCTTTGAGGTTACACCAGGAGCAGACATTGTCAGATGTTCAAGAGGGGATGGTGTTCATGGCTGTTGTAGTGACAAGGGGAGTGGTGGATGTGCATAGCATGTGTACATTATCTTCAGCTTGGAGTAGGGGGTGAAGATTGCTGAGTGACATCTTTTCTAGGTTCATGTAGATGCTAGAGACAAAATTGCTGTACTCCTCTGGTAGGGCATGAAGGACTGTCATGATTTGGAGTTCTTCTTCAAGCTGAGTGAGGCCAAAGTGGCTGGGGTGAAGGACACAGACTTCATTCATGGCCTTGGTGACATGTGAGAGCAGGTCAGACAGCCCCTCTTCCTCATTCATCTGGATAGAGAGAAGGGCATTGTAGGCAAGGAAGCGAGGACCAGGTGTCCGCTGATGGTGTATGTCCCTCAGTCTGTCCCACATGCGCTGATGAGGTGGTCAGATGGTTTAGTGATCTCCGAACGTAAACTGGTGAATAGTTGTCAGATACTTCTGGAATATCGCCGTGTGAAGAACCAAAATGGAAATAGTGGTGTCTCGGCCTTGTGTCAGTATTACAGAACAACTAGTTTTGTTCGTAAGTCACTCCTCAGGTGTGTTGTTTGTTTGTGCACGAGCTTTCTGAGTACCTCCATACTCGTGTCGATTCCACCGGCAAAACACTATACGTATTCGGTACCAGACGAATCAGGCTGTCCTACGTTGACTGGCTTGTCGTCTTTGGGGGGGGGACTTCTCTCTAGTCTCGTGAGAAGTTACTACAGATTCCGACGCTCTGAGTCGCCTTTGGTCTCTGTTATCTGGTCTGGTGTGTGTCGTAAAACTGGGAAACTGGATGGGAAAGGAACTGGAATGTGTAAAACTTCTGTCGGTATTATGTCGGTATTAAATGAGCTCCTAATCGTCTCAGTATGGGTCTGTGTCGATGTTTCTGTGGCTATGGCAGTGCAATAGCGGGTCTTGTCTTTATTTCTGGTCTCCTCGGCTTTATTTGTTTATGTCTCAGCTTTGTCTGTGATGATTCTGTTCGTCCTAATTCCTATAAACTGTCAATCTCTGTCAAACTATACTTTGTTTCCTTTGTCCGGTCCTATCTCTTGTCAAATCAATTCCTATAACTGGTCAATACTATTTCCTGCGAAGCTCACAATAGAGCTGCCCTATATCTGTCAATCTGTCAATATTAAATCTGTTCAAAACCTATCCTTGCAACGCTCGCAATAGAGCTGCCCTATAACTATCCAATACTATTCGTCTGCTCTTGATGCCCAAACAGGTTCACTAATGTCTTGTGAAAATGAAAACTGTTAAAACTAATCTGATCTTGTGAAATTGAAGCTAATTCTTTCCTATAAAACTAAAGGAGGTGAGTACTGCACGGTTATCACTTACTAACACTGAGCAAATGCCAGTAATGAAGTAAAACAATGACTGAGTCAAGGTTTTAAGTCGATGGATGGTGGTGAAGCGTCTTGGCTTTAACTATGTCAAGCTCGGCTTTGTGGCGAACGAAATCGCTATTAAACGTGTACTATCGGTATTGTTGAAGCTGGGTGAGTTACTGAGGTAAACGAGTCGATATGTGTATGTGGGGGAACGGAATAGAGGAAGTAACTAGTGTACAGTATGAAATTACCGTGTTTATATAGTAAGATATAAATAAAATGGCATCCTTGTGGTATATCTGAAGGGCTATGTGTTAGCATATGTGTTTCTGACCTTCTGACTATATAGCAGGTCTTGTGCATTGTCTTATTCGTGTCTGCACCTTTGATTTTCATAGTTCTGGCATTAGACTATGCCTTATTCATAGTGTCGGAGTTGAGAATACTCGTCGGAAATGACTGAGTACCGCCAAAGTATTGTGTGTATCGATGTCTTGTGGTTATACAGCAATAACCAATTAATTCTGAAGTCGCCAAAGGGTGTTCGTGCTGCGGAAATCGTCAAATTGCTGTGATGAAGCCCCTATGATCGCCGGATCAATGTCGAGAAGCTCCGCTCGCGTGGCTGCACCTTTGCGCTTTGATGCGGCAATGCCGGAGATGTCAGCAATGCACTCTAGGTCCTATTGTGGTAATGGCGGTGCTAAATCCGCGGCTCTAGGTCAAAATTGGAGTTGTCGGGGTATTGCCGAGGTATTGGCGTCAGGAAAGCGTCGGAAAAGCCCTATAAAGTATATATGGGCTTGTGTGGAATGATTGGTTTGCTGAAAGTCCGCTAAAGGGATAAATCCGTGAAATTGGAGTGTACAGAGCCCTGAGGCTCATCAGCGCTCTGGGTCATCCCGACAATCCCGTACATGCTCCTGCTGCATGGGGTCTATGCATAGCCATATGGTTCCTGCTGCTGAATCTCGTACATCAGCCCAGTCTCGTTGGTCCAATCTCTCCTGATGCATAGGGTTGTCAGGGTCAGCATATTCAGGCTCTGGATCTTGGCCAAGAGTGATGTGCCACTCGTGCCGGGTTTTCAGCAGGGCCTCCATGTCTTGGCACCACTGCGAGTAGTTGCTGGGGGTGCCAGTGAGGTTATCGAAGCCTTTTTTGCTCAAGTCGAAGCCCACCATGATGGATGATTGATTGAGTGATGCGATGGCACTGATGCAAACTGTGGTGTGCAAAAGGTTCCATGAATGAAAGTTTTCATTGGAATTTTATTGATGCATAGGGCCCATAACCTGTTGAGGTTTATGGTGCAGTGTTACCCTTCAACATGACGGTTAGTGCTAAAGAGAGCACTAACCAGCAACATTTAAGGTGTAGATCATGGATTACATAATAGGCTACATCCTTCTTTGCTCTCAACCCTCACTCACTCATTGCTTTGAACAGTGCTGCCTTGGCTTGAGTATGGGTCTTTGTTCATTGGCATGGCTCACAGTCTCAGATGTAGCCTTCGATGTCTTTCTTCATCTTGGGCCACCAGCACTCCCTTTGTACTAGTTCCCTCATTTTCTCGACTCCTGGGTGTCCAACAGTGATGTGGTCATGGCACTTCCCAATGATTTGTCCCCTGAGTCCCTGGTCCTTTGATATGTATATCCTCCCATTGTAGATGAGAAGTTGGCCGTCTCAGGTGATACCCCTCTCGTGGTTGAGCAAGTCAGCTATACTGGTGTCTCACCGCATCTCGTCTTTGGTGGCCTCCTCTATCTCTTGGTGCTCTTCTTCCCAAGTGGGGAGAATGAGGGTTTGCAGGTGGTGGGCTATGAGGTGGCACTCCTGGGGGAGCTATTCTCCTGTCGGGGTTTCAAGCGCCTCCTGGTCCCAGGTGTCTTCTGTGTCTCAGCTCATATCTTTGGCTGTGGGGTGTTGGAGGAACATCTCTGGCTTGAGGACAGTCTCTCCATCATTGTCCCCTTTCCCTTGGTTGTGATCAGCTCATTGGCTAAGGAGGTCCACCTTCTTGTTGGTGGCTCCAGCCTTGTGGAGGAGGGTAAAGTTGTACTCTGCAAGCTCTGTGATCCACCTCACTTGTCATTGGTTATGCTTCTGGGGCTTTTGGAAATATTGGAGGTTTTTGTGGTTGCTCCAAATCTCTACCGGGGTGGTCCCCCCTATCAGGTAGTGTCTCCACTCAGCAAGGGCCAGCATAATGGCCAGCAGCTCCTTGTTGTATATCTCATAATTGCATTTGGTGACGGTGAGGGCCTTGGAGAGTAATGCCACCAGTCTCCATTTGTGGTCTTGCATCTGTGAAAGGACTGCTCCAATGGCTCCATCACTGGAGTCAGCTTCAATATGGTAGGTCCCCCATTGGCTAGGGATTGCAAGGACCACTTCTTCCATGATCTTCCTCTTCAACTCCTGGAACGCCATTTGCTGGGCTGTCCCCCAGTTCCAGGGGGCATTGCCAGTCAACTGCATCATTGGTCAGACTATCTTGCTATAGTCTTGGATGAACCTTCAATAGAAGTTGGTGAACCCAAGAAATGATTGGAGTTCCTTTTTCTTGGTTGGTGTAGGCCACTCCATTACCCCCTTGGTCTTGACTGGGTCCATCTGGATGGAGCCCTTGCTGACCAGTACTCCTAGGTATTCCATCTTGAGGGTTTCAAACTTGCACTGTTCTGCTTTGAGGTATAGCTGGGATCTCAGAGTATTTGGAGTACTCATCTAACCAGTTGGCAGTGCTCCTCCTTGGTTTTGGATATTATTAAGATGTCATCCAGATAGATTGTCACCTTCCTGGTGTTGTGCCTGCAATGTATTTACCCATGTAAATTTGTGATTTCCTAGTGAGCTCACTAAAATATACTGTTTGCATATAGAGCTCACTATGGATGATACCTTCCTGATGATAAACCAACCTCAGAGCAGTTATAAATGACACTAGTGACATTCCCCAAGGCAGAACTAAACCAGGGACTTAATCATAGCATTGTACTGGATAGGCATGCTTGATTATACAGACTGATCCCTCTGTCCTGAAGTCAGAAACAGTCTTCACTGCAAAATAAACACCAGAGCAGGATAAAGAGATATCACAATCAGAGGATAATTAAGCTGCTCACAATTAAAAGTGATGTGCAACATGATAGAAAAGATCTGAAGTCACCCCGAGATAAGATACCATGAACATGACATTCCCTGATAAGAATGGACTTGTTCATAGCGAGCTCACTACATGTGGAGTATGCGGGACAAGTCGTTCATTGCCAGACACAGCAACTTGCTCCAGAGAAACATTGAAGATACTAAACATGGGTTAATGACATAGAGTTGCCATGTAGATAAGTCCACGGACTTGAGAGTTAGTGAGCTCTGTATGCCACACAGAGAGCTCACTATGGGAACCATCTCCACTGAGGAAGACTAGGCTCAGAGATGAGTATAACTGTGGCAGTGGCGAGCTAGGCCCCCAGGAATTTCCTTCTATCACTTTCTATAACATGTTTGTATTATTCTGGACCAAGTAGTATAAATAGTGGTAGAGTAGATAGAGTAGGACAAGTTTTCAGACCCCTGGGTTGCATGTTAGCATTGAAAGTGAAGCATAAGCAGCAAGGGATCAGTTTGTAGCTTCGAGCATTGTCTACTAGCTTAGCAAGCTCACCAGAGGAAAACAGAGATAATCTCACATTCAACTTGTGTGCTCAAAAGACAAGAGAGATATTGAGTCAGTGATGCTGATTTAATTGTTTGAGCACTTGAGGAGTTTGGATGTGTTGAGAGCTCAGAAAGAGGGTCATCAGTTTCCATTTCATCTGTCTGTTTTCAGTTTATCTGTTTCTAGGCATTGAGAGCCCCATCTGTTTCTGTCAGTTCAATTTCTGTTATCTGTTTGTTTTGTTTTTGAAGAAGGGTCACTGTTGTTTGCATGAGTCAGTTTGATAACCCTACATGTGGATGTGTAGCAAGCTCACTAGATCGGTGTCTAGTGGAGTGGTTTGAAAAGTGAGCTCAGTGCGAAGTCGGTTCAGATTGGAATGAGTCTGTCTGTCTGTCTGTCTGTGCACTGCAGGGATGCTTGTATCATCTGTCTGCATTGCCAAGCAGGCCACACCTTGAAGTGGTCCTTCTTGTTCAAAATGTTCCTAGACTTAGGGCTTTATTTTGAAGAGAGCTCACTATGTCTTTGTGTTGTGAGGCATTGAAATCGATTGGATTGATTGAAATAATCACAGAGTGTGTGTAATTACTCCCTCCATCACACTTGCAAGGGTAGTTGTTGATACTAGTGGGGTATAGAAGGTGTAGGGTGTAGTGTGTGTCATAGCATGCTGTTCCACTCACTATTCCATGGGTAGATGCAACCTAGCCTCTTCAGTGTGTTGGGAGGCATAGTAGTAGGGCTAAGTCCTTAGGTCTCAGCAAGAGGATTGAGCTAGCATGTAAGTTGGTATAATATAACTTAGCTTGAAGCTGGTTTGTACCAGTGAGAGCTGTCTTACTTAAATACATGTTTCATATACTACTGGTATGCATTGTATGGCAATGGTATTTGTCCATAGAGAAGTGACCAGTGAGAAGGAGAAGCATTCATAGACCATCAACATTGGTAAGTGCAAAGGAGAGTCCCCTTCTGGCAAGGGAGGAATACATGGTTAGAGATAAGCGATGATAGTAAGGGAATGTCTAGGGTTAGGGTCGAAAAAAGGGTAAAAATTCTAACACTTTGAAACTTTATAGGAAAATTCTGCCATATATACTTAGATGACATCATTATATGGTCTCACTCATTGGACAATCATATGGAACATGTGAAGCTCATCATGGATATGATGCACAAGTTTAAGTTGCATTGTAATACTAAAAAGCCTCAATTCTTCCTTTTAGATATTAACTTCCTAGGCCACTGTATTTCCTGTAAAGGAATAGAGCCTGACAACTCCAATGTTGAAAAAATATTGAACCAGCCACACCCAAAATCTGCCTCAGATGTCTGCCAATTCCTCAGATTAGTACAATATTTGGTGGCCTTTTTGAAAAATCTCACTGATCATACCATCATATTAACTCCATTGACCACCAAAGAAGCTGAGAGATCTTTTCCTGAATGGTCCCTATCTCAGCAATTTGCATTTGATGCAATCAAAGCATTGGTTGTTTCCTCTGACTGCCTAACGACTATTGATCATGACAATATCAGAAACAATAAAATCTTTGTAACCACTGATGTGAGTGATTGGAGAACTGGAGCAATATTGTCCTTTGGTCCATCAT
>JANDKJ010000560.1:0-22464 GCA_028551335.1 Armillaria sp. CMW 4456 | reverse complement strand
TACCCTCCCACTCAACACACGAAACTCGATAGTAAACCCTCGATCTCGCTGGTTTCGGCTGCCGCCTTCCTACGCGCCTGTGCGGAGGACGGAGCCCAACAATTCACCCTCCAACTCTCCTGGCCGGAAACCAGCGGGAAGTCCGCCGACATCAGGGCACCCGACTTAACAGGAGTCCCAGAGGACTACCACAACTTTGCAGATGTCTTCAGCAATTTGCTCTCCGAGGAACTACCAGCCCACAGGCCTTACGACCTCAAAATCAACCTCAATGAGGGTGAGACGCCGCCGCTTGGCCCAATCTACTCCCTATCAGAATCCGAACTAAAGGCACTCCGGGAATTCATCGATGACAATCTCCGAAGTGGATTCATCGCCCCCTCCCGCTCCTCGCACGGCGCTCCAGTTCTATTCGTAAAGAAGAAAACCAGAGAACTCTGCCTATGTGTCGACTACTGCAGCCTCAACAAAATCTCCAAGAAGGACCGCTACCCTCTTCCACTGATCTCTGACCTCCTGGATTCCGCCCGCTCCGCACGCCTATACACCAAGCTGGACCTCTGACACGCCTACCATCTGGTGCACATAGCAGAAGGTGATGAATGGAAGACGGCCTTTCGCACCCGGTACGGCTCCTTCGAGTGGCACGTCATGCCTTTTGGACTCTCCAACGCCCCCGCTGCTTTCCAACGCTTCGTAAACGACATCTTCGCAGACATGCTTGACGTTTCCATAGTAGTCTACCTCGACGACATACTCATCTACTCGGACAACCCCGCAGACCACCAGAAGCATGTCTGCGAAGTCCTGAGCCGTCTCAAGGCTAACAAGCTCTACTGCAAGGCATCTAAATGCGAGTTCCACAAGGACTCAGTCGAGTACCTTGGATATATCCTCTCCCCCGATGGGCTCCAAATGGCCGACGACAAGGTCAAAGCCATCACCGACTGGCCCATGCCATGCAAGGTCAAAGACGTCCAAGCCTTCCTTGGCTTCACCAACTTCTATCGACAATTCATCCACAAGTACAGCAAAATAGTCCTACCCCTCACCCGGCTCACCCGAAAGGACACGACTTGGAAATTCGACGACGACTGCATCCAAGCATTCGAAAACCCCAAGCGCGCATTTACACAGGCACCGATCCTGACCCACTGGGCTCTGGACCGCCAGTTAGTAGTGGAAACCGATGCCTCCGACTATGCCATCACTGCCATCCTCTCCATATTCCTTGATGATGGGGAAATACACCCCATCGCTTTCCTGTCACGGAGCCTTCACGGAGCTGAGCTCAACTACGACACGCACGACAAGGAACTCCTCGCCATCTTCGACGCTTTCAAGCACTGGCGGCACTACTTCGAGGGTTCCGCTACTCCCATCGATGTAGTCACGGACCACAAGAACTTGGAGTACTTCGCCACCACCAAAGTCCTTACCTGTCGACAAGTCTGCTGGTCCGAATTCCTCTCCCAGTTCAACATCATCATCCGTTTCCGACCTGGACGCCTCGGTGGGAAACCAGATGCCCTCACACGCCGATGGGACGTCTACCCTAAGGATGGTGACAACCAATACGCGGCCATCAATCCCCACAACTTCCGCCCGGTCTTCACACAGGAACAACTGACCAGCTCCCTCCGAGCCACATACCTCGAAGAACCGGTCCTCCGCGCCAGTATCATTATGGATGCGACCAAACTCCATAACGACATTGGGTGCGCACAACCCACGGATCCGTCACTCGCCGAAGGGTTCAGACTCGCCACCCAAGACACCTCCAAAGCCAACCGCTGGACGCTTGACGCGGCAGGCCTCCTCCGCTATGACAATCGCATCATCATACCAGATGCCGACGACCTCCGTCTGCACATCCTCCAACAGCATCATGACCACATGCTGGCTGGGCATTTCGGTCAGAACCGGACCTATGACCTCGTCCGAAGGACTTATACCTGGACCGGAATACGAGAATACATCCGCCACTACATCAAATCCTGCACCACTTGCAGACGCAATAAATCACCACGACACCGTCCTTACAGTTTACTTAAACCACTGCCGGTACCCATGCGCCCATGGGACTCCATCTCCATGGACTTCATCGAGAAGCTGCCGGCTTCCAATGGGTTCACTGCCATCCTGGTTGTCATTGACCGGGCCAGTAAACAAGCCGTCTTCGTCCCCACACACGACACCGTCACATCCAAAGACCTCGCCAAAATCTTCATCACCCATGTCTTCGCCAAGCATGGAGTCCTGAACCATGTTACATCCGACCGCGGCTCCGAATTCGTCTCCCAGTTCACTCACGCACTTGCAATGGCGCTAGACATGAAACTCCACTTCACCTCAGGATACCACCCAGAGGCCGACGGCCAAACCGAGCGCGCCAACCAAACCCTAGAACAATACATCCGCATCTACTGCTCCTACCAACAGGACAACTGGGACGAGCTACTTCCCCTCGCAGAATTCGCCTACAACAACGCACCGAACGCCTCCACCGGCATCTCACCATTCTTCGCCAACAAAGGCTACCACCCCAACATCATGGTACATCCGGAACGTGACCTCGCCTCCGCACGGGCCCGTGAGTTCGTGGTCAACCTAGACGAACTCCACCAAGTCCTCCACGAAGAAATCACAAAGGCACAATCCTCCTACAAACAGCAAGCGGATAAGCGACACATGATGCCCCCACCGTTCCAAGTTGGGGACAAAGTACTACTCAGCTCGCGGCACATCCGGACAACCCGTCCAACTACGAAGTTCACCGAGAAATTCCTAGGACCATTCAAAATTATCGCACAGCCAGGAACTCACTCGTTTACCCTGCGACTGCCAACAGACCTCCATTCAATCCACCCAGTCTTCCACGTCTCACAACTTGAACCCGTCGAAGCCAACACCATACCGAACTGAGTGGAACCTCCACCCCTGCCAATACAGGTAAACGGAGAAGAACAGTACGAGATCACCCAAATCCTCGACTCCAAAATCGACCAAAGGTACTGGTGCCTGCTGCTGTACAAGGTCCAGTGGCTCGGATACGAAGGCACCGACAATGAATTTGCCTGGCTACCAGCATCCGAATTCTCCGCCGACAACTACATTGCTGCATTCCATGCCAAATACCCAAACAAACCTGGGCCGCTAGCCAACATTCCCCTATGACTGGATCCCTCAAGCCCAGCACACTCACAAAAAAAGGGGCTTCCATTTACTTCTACTTTAAACTCCCAGATCTAACAAAAAATTTGTTCAAGCCAACCAGTTGCGCCGGACCCGCCTCACTCGACCAAAAACACCAAGATGACCATTTCAAGTCCTATCTACAATGCGCTCACATGTCAAGAAACTACCAAAAACGAACAAGAGATAATCCGCTGGGAGTCATATGGATCCC
Organism: Armillaria sp. CMW 4456; assembly: GCA_028551335.1. Classification (NCBI taxonomy): domain Eukaryota; kingdom Fungi; phylum Basidiomycota; class Agaricomycetes; order Agaricales; family Physalacriaceae; genus Armillaria; species Armillaria sp. CMW 4456. The sequence goes on along the minus strand of JANDKJ010000560.1, from coordinate 19,055 downwards.
GACAGCCCTGCGCCATCTCCACCCTCCTCCTGTCTTCGCCTGTCCTCCCGCCTCGTGGCCTCCACCCACTCCGCCTCGACCAATTCCATACAGCGGATAACCTCCGCTACCCCGCCCTCAATCCACGCTACGGCATCCAGTACCCCCTGCAGCGTCCCTGACAACTCATTCTGCACCTCTCGCAGGCTAACCTGCCGCTCCAAAACCTCCTCAAGCGAAACCGCGGCATCCCGCTGCCCTGCCACCACACTCTGCAGACCTGTCATCAGAGTCCGCATGCCCCTCGCCATTCGCTGCAATCATCGGTCCGGAGACACCGCACGGACCCGCGCTCCCGCCTGACTGAAAGAACAGGCAACCTTGCGTTGCCTGCACCGTTGGCAGGCCCGCCCCTGCACGCTGGTGATGTGGCATGACGCGCCGTCATGCTGACAGCGATTGCAAACCCCTAAAAAAAATTTTTTCTTAAAGTCACCTAGACACCAGAACGAACCATACTCACTTCCGCTACCGGATCCCGATGGCCCCGCCTCTGGCTCCCCCGCAGAACTTCCAACCTCTGCCGAGTCCATGCGTCGCCTCTTCCCTAAAACACGACTCGTCTCTGGCTCAGACAAATCATCCTCCTCGTTCGAGACGCCAACGCCCCCAAGTGCTTGCCGACGCACTCCCGCATCCCAAGCCACGTCCCGGGTACAACGCTCAAACTGCTCCTGCCTCTCTCTGTCTTGCCGCGCCTTCCGCTCATCTGCCGCCTTAGCATCCGCCAAAGCCCTCGCCTCTGCCTCTGCCCGCTCCATTGCTGCAATCCTCTCTGCCCGTTCTCGACCCCGCTGCTCCCGGCAATGTTCCGCCACTCACTCGCGATGTGCGTGAATCTCCACCTCCCATGCCTCCTCCTGCTGACGTTGCTCATTCAGCACCGTGTATTGCGCCATGGTCTTTACATCCTCGGGGGTGGGAGCGGGCTCGTACGGCTCCGGGGTCTTCGATAACCGATCGGACATGATGGTGGTTCAGGGTTAAGTTACAAAGAAGTCCCACGGACGCATCTTCAGCTGTCGTTCCCACAATCACACACGACACCAAAATAGCAACCTACATTCACAAACACGTGACCAAACCAGACGACTTATCCACAGACGTCCTTGGGGCAAGAACGCTAAGGGGGGGATACTGTCACATGCATGATGCCGACCACGTGACACCAGAAACGAATCACTGACTCTCGCAGGTTGGCGGAACCCGACCACCGACATACTCGCGGAGACAACTTACCACCGACGACACTCCGAGACGGATACCGCTCTATCAACACACTTGACACCATCCACAGCCTGCCACGGAACCCGTATCCAACCGACTGACATATTGCATATTCACGACAGAGTTTAACGGACACCGAGAAGATACCACCACCATATATAAGCTGCATGTACCACTAAGTAGTTCCCTAGTTCGAATATCAACTTGGTTTTGCCCTCTTCATAGTCAAGACCCGTACTCCACTTCAGTCCTTGATGATCCGTCTGGACCCTCCTCTACTTCTCCCTCATCCTCCCGTCCTCACTCACCCTCAAGACTTGTTGGCCCTGCACGGGTGCTGACGAACAGTATAAACCAGCTAAGTAACCCCTCCGTACTTGGCCGTCGGGCACTGACTCAAGGGTGACGTTGTCCATAGCTTCGTCAACGCCCGTTCCCCCACACCGGCTCCGTAAGTTCTGCCGGACCACTCCGCTCGGGCATGTAGCCTAACATAGCGTGAAGTCACGACTAATGTCTTGACTCTTTGGCTTATGAGAGTGGAGTGAGTTCCGAGTAAGTTGGTATGAATTAACTTAGCTCGAGGCTGGGGTTATACCAGCGCAAGCTACACTACTTAAATACATCGGTCGTATACTACTGTTGTCCGCTATTTGGGCGCCAGTGTTTGGCCAGCAAGAAGAGCCCGTATCGTCAGCTGGGTAGATAGTAATAGTACAATGAAAGAGAGTTCCAAGTCGAGCGAGGATGATGAAGCGATAGCAAGGGAGCGAACGGAGTTAGACAAGCGAGGATGACGAAGCGTGGGTTGAGCAGCTAAGTGACGAGTTCTGGGGTTAGGGTAGAGATAGGGGTCATCTCGTGATGCGATTAGGGGTTAAAATCGTGACAGACAGCATGAATTGGATCTTCTTTTGTGACCAGTTCCTTTTTGCCATTGACACAGCAGGTCTGAGTGATCATTTTGACGACGTTATGACAATTTTGGGACTGACGGAACCAGTTGAAGTGGATCCCAAGCATCCCACAGCTAAAGAAATAAAGGAAAGGGAGGAATATGAGAAGAAGTGTCAGATTTGGAAGTCTGAGCAGGCTGTAATCAAGCAGGGGATCATGTCAGTCATTCCAGATTCGTTATTCTTGAAGGTGAAAGGCGAGACCATGGCAAAAGCGATGTGGACAAAGGTGAAGTCAGAGTATGAGAAGAAATCCAAGATGGTAACAGTTGATCTGTGTTGAAAGCTCCAGGATGAGCGATGCGCAGAAGGAGGTGATGTAAAAACACACCTAACAAAGCTACAGTCCTTACGAGAGGACCTTATTGCAATGGGAGCAGACCCAGGTGATGATAATTTCATCGCAATAGTCCTAGGATCACTCTCTACCTCATTCGAAACATATCTCTCTGTGCTTACAGGCACTTCGGCACTTCTAGGCAAGGCTCTCAATCCCGACATGGTGCTACAGGGCATCAGCGATGAGGCAGACCGACAGAAGGTCAGGTCAGCAGGAAAGGGCGAGAGGGAAGCCACATTCTACAGTGGGAATGGTGGAAAGAGGCCAAAGAAATCCATGGAGTGTTACAACTGCCATAGGAAGGGACACATGGCAAGAGATTGTTGGGCAAAGGGAGGAGGGAAAGAAGGTCAAGGCCCAAAGAAGGGCCATGGACAAGCAAACATGGCAAAAGCAGACAAGGAGTTTGATGCCGCATGGTTTGCTGAAGAAGAAGAAGCCAAAGAAGACTTCTTGGACCTGCCACAGCCCCAGAATGTCAGCAACAGTGAAGACAAGGATAGCGATGAGAGAACTGATGTATCAGACATCAGTATACCAGAGCTTGTTGGAGAAATAACCTCACTTACATCTGGAGATCTTGCAGCAGCTGTTTCTGACACAGAGCACGAGTATGAAGTTGATATCTTTGACTCCGGCGCTACACAGCATATGACTCCATCACATCATCGATTAATGAACTATAAGGCTATTGAGCCTCATGGAATAATGGCAGCAGACAAGAAGAAGTTCGAAGCAATAGGGAAAGGTGACATGTGTATCACAGTTCCTAATGGGAAGAAGAAGATGATCAAAGTTCTTGTCAAGGATGTACTCCACACACCTAATCTTGGAGTAACACTTCTTTCTATTGGTCGCATCACCCAAGCAGGCTATTCCCTTGATTTTAAAGAGGATGAGTGCTGCATTTTTGACAAGAAGCATCACCAGGTTGGGACAATACCACACATTAATAGATTGTACAGACTCCACACACCAATAACTCATGCAGAAACCTATTACATCAACAATAGGCCATGAATTGTGACACCTGACGAGTTGTATCGCCTCATGGGTCATCTTCCAATTGATGTGGCAAAGAAGCTAATCAAGGATCAGTTAGTAGATGGTCTAGAACTCGATGAAGGAAGCCCCACCTCTCAGGATCAATGCCTGTCATGTCTACATGGTAGAATGACAAGGAAAGCCATCTTGAAGTCTAGGGAGAATGATGCATCAGGGGGAGTAGGTGATCAAGTTCACAGTGATGTATGGGGACTGGCAACCATTGAAACGCTGATGAGCCTCAGGGCTCTGTACGCTCCAATTTTGCAGATTTATCCCTTTAGCGGACTCTCAGCAAACCAATGATTCCACACAAGCCCATATATACTTTATAGGGCTTTTCCGACGCTTTCCCGATGCCAATACCTCGGCAATACCCCGACAACTCCAATTTTGACCTAAAGCCGCAGATTTAGCGCTGCCATTACCACAATAGGACCTAGAGCGCATTGCCGACGTCTCTGGCATTGACGCATCGAAGCGCACAGGCGCAGCCACGTGAGCAGAGCTTCTCAACATTGATCCGGCGATCATAGGGGCTTCATCACAGCAATTTGACGATTTCTGCAGCACGAACACCCTTTGGCGACTTCGGAATTAATTGGTTATTGCTGTATAACCACGAGACATCGACGCACATGATACTTTGGCGGTACTCAGTCATTTCCGACGAGTATTCTCAACTCCAACACTATGAATAAGGCATAGTCTAATGCCGGAACTATGAAAATCAAAGGCGCAGACACGAATAAGACAATGCACAAGACCTGCTGTATGGTCAGAAGGTCAGAAACACATATGCTAACGCATAGCCCTTCAGATATACCACAAGGATGCCATTTTATTTATATCTTACTATATAAACACGGTAATTTCATACTGTACACTAGTTACTTCCTCTATTCCGTTCCCCCACGTACACATATCGACTCGTTTACCTCAGTAACTCACCCAGCTTCGACAATACCGATAGTACACGTTTAATAGCGATTTCGTTCACCACAAAGCCGAGCTTGACGTAGTTAAAGCTGAGACGCTTCACCATCATCCATCGACCTAAAATCCTTGACTTTCGTCATTGTTTTACTTCGTTACTGGCATTTGCTCAGTGTTAGTAAGTGATAACTGTGCAGTACTCACCTCTTTTAGTTTTATAGGAAAGAATTAGCTTCAATTTCACAAGATCAGATTAGTTTTAACAGTTTCAATTTCACAAGACATTAGCGAACCCATTTGGGTGTCAAGAGCAGACAAATAGTATTGGATAGTTATAGGGCAGCTCTATTGCGAGTGTTGCAAGGATAGGTTTTGAACAGATTTAGTATTGACAGATTGACAGATATAGGGCAGCTCTATTGTGAGCTTCGCAGGAAATAGTACCAACCAGTTATAGGAATCTATTTGACAAGAGATAGGACCAGACAAAGGAAACAAAGTATAGTTTTGACAGAGATTGACAGTTTATAGGAATTAGGGCAAACAGAATCGTCACAGATAAAGCCGAGACATAACTAGATAAAGCCGAGGAGACCAGAAATAAAGACGAGACCCACTATTGCACCGCCATAGCCACAGAAACATCGGCACAGACCCCTACTGAGACGATTAGGAGCTCATTTAATACCGACATAATACCGACCGACATTTTACATATCCCAGTTTCTTTCCCATCCAGTTTCCCAGTTTTATGACACACACCAGACCAGATAACAGAGACCAAAGGCGACTCAGAGCGTTGGAATCTGTAGTAACTTCTCACAAGACTAGAGAGAAGTCCCCAACCAAAGACGACAAGCCAGTCAAAGTAGGACAGCCTGATTTGTCCAGTACCGAATACGTATAGTGTTTTGTCAGTGGAATCGACATGAGTATGGAGGTACTCAGAAAGCTCATGCACAAACAAACAACACACCCGAGGAGTGACTTACGAACAAAACTAGTTGTTCTGTAATACCGACACAAGGCCGAGACACCACTATTTCCATTTTGGTTCTTCGCACGGCGATATTCCAGAAGTATCCGACAACTATTCACCAGTTTACGTTCGGAGATCACTAAACCATCTGACCACCTCATCAACGGTTGCCTGAAAAATCTGGGAGGACGAGGGTCCGTTTGTCCCAAGGTCGCACACGAATGAACCCAGGTCATCCACCATGGATGTTCATACCAACATGGGATGGGTACAGACTGGCGTCTTCTTTGGCTGCAACATATGAGGTCCCAAAAAAGGTTATATCGCATGATTGAATGAAAGAAATGTCAGAGTCTGGAAGTTCATTGCTATCTGACAGATGGCGTTCATTGAAAACTGTGGTGGGTAGGCCTTGGTATGGCAAGAGCTCTTGAAAAGAAATATACTTTGAGCAGTTTCTAGAGATAAGATGCAAGTCGATGTCGTCGTCTGAGGAAGAGGACCTTACCCTATGACCTCGTTTACATGAACTTCAAATTAGTACCATCTTCCATGCTCCTTTCTTGTCATGATTATGCCTGTGAATTTATTCCTTCGACATGTTGAAAATTCTACCCCAATACCTGCCATCAACATGTATTTGTCACCAGAATCCTTCACATTGCTGATGAATGGATCACCGTCCCACACTTTGACATTGAAGTATAGGGTTGTGTACCTGGGCAACAAGATAAATCCTGGATTGCCATCAGGACCAGTGAGGATAAAACCCCATGGCTGTCCAATCAAATCTAGAGTAGTAATGGAGAGAAATGGTAGTTGAGACATGTAAAAAATACCATGGTCAAGGGGTAGATCACCTTCTACAGAGGTGTACAACCAATTCAGAGAGTGGTCCTTATTAATGCCCACTTTTTCCTGTATTGCCTGTTTGCCAGGGGTGCCAGCCATAGAGGGCTATGTCTATGACGAGGAGATGAATGCAACTCTCAGGCTCTTCAGCCTCTATATGTCAGGTGTAACATTTCTCACCCAGCATGATGTCATCAAATTGGATGAGTGGACAGGGTAATAAACACATGTGAACATTCGATTGACCTCGTCGAGGTTACATGTCAAAGATGCCATGGAAAGGGACAGTAGGAATAAATTTAATTTCCTCATCTCTTGACGGTTCAGTCACCTGAACTGCAAAGGCTTGTCAGACATTACGAGGTTGGTATTCAAGTGTGACATACCTGTAGAAAGAAGACTGCTGGGGTACACCGACATGATGAGAACAGTGCCGAGTTTCCTCGCATAGCAGTTCTGTCAGGATGACCATCAGACTCTAAGGCACTAATGATAGTGAGGGTGCCGGATGGGTCATGACAGATGCAACGGTCGCATGATTCTAGTTTTCTGTGTTGTAATGAACTCTTCCCATCTCCTAATCAGACTTGAATGCGCTACTATATTGACGTGAACAGAGCACAGACAGTGCAACGTCAAAGGACACACCAGGACTCCAAATCTTGCCCAATAGACCAATGATATGACAATAATCCTCCTTAGAACACCTTCAGAGGCCTATTAGGCAGGCTTCAAGGTCCAGTCCCTGCATGGAAACAAATCAGAACCGGGAGATAGAAACAATCATGGGTAAATTTGCGACATTCAACCTTGATGATGTTCAGAAAGCGGAGAGAAGATAATGGGATGGTCAGTAATACCTGGCATCTGAATTATCTGGATATCCCCAATACATAGAGCAGAGTTCTGCGGTCGAAGATTCCATCTGTATACATGTCATGTTTGACATGAAAGAAATGATGGCGAATAAACTCGACTCGGACCACCACTTAAAGGGCTGTTCCTTGACAGTCACCCACTTTTCAGGTGTTCAGCAGTTTCTGTGCTGTACGTCAATGTAAAAAAAATGTGCAAAGGAACACATACAATCAGCTCAAGTTGCATCAGGCAGTGTAAATGCATAAAGTTTGGCCGCTCCCGGATATTTTCCTGTTGCTTTCCATATCTTGTTGATGGGCTCTATCTTCTACATTGTTGTCATCAGTGGTGATGGTTGATCATTAAGAGGCTGCGACATCATCAGTTTGGGTCCAATTTTAGCAGTTGATGTAGTCGGTCCCAGGCTGACTTCCCATGTCCCTGAGTCCTGGTGCTAAACCTGTATACAATATTGAAGACCACTTTGTGATGTCCATAGATCTCAATTTCAGATGCTTATTCTTCCAATCGCTCACTCTGTGGACTGAAAGTGAATCCAGTAGTTGATCTTGTTTGACGAGTTAGTAGCAAACCCCCTCTCACAGCACAAAGAATGCTGTTAAGAGCACTCATAGTACTAATGGAAAAGTGTACCAACAGATACATTATGTATAGAAGTTCGAAGACAATTGCTTAAAGTGAGGTGATAAAGACCTGATTAGTGTTGCTACCACGGCTTCAAATACTTGTGCTTTCCTGCAGCAATTGGAGTCCACCTATCTGATTTGGCAAGAAAAACACACTTACACTGGGTGACATGACCTGATCTGATGGAATATGCAACCACGGTGCTGTGAAGTATGTATTGGGGATGATCAGATAATTTGGGAGTCCTGAAGTCTTGACCATCCAAAAGAATTCCTTTCGCTTTCTGATTATCATCGACTCACTGGAGGCTGGACCTTGCTATTTTTCCCATGACCATTTTCTATGTCTCAGTTGCAACTTGTTTGTGCTGTTATGTCAGCAGTGATCGCACCTTGAGGGCCACCTAATGGGCCATCCAAGGTGTTCTGAGGAGTAGGACAACAGAGCAGTGGTCTGCCATTGGATTAGTACTTAGATTCCTGGTATGTTTTTGAACACCATCACACAAAAAAATACCTCCCATATAATTTGAACAGCTCCCTCCCTGAATTGACTTAATAAGGTGTGACTATTTCATCTTGTGTTAACTTTAATGCAGACCCATCTATTTTTCTGAAGTGCAACTGAGTGAGAGCTAAGTCAGTTAATAGGAAAATCGATGTACATATTGATGAATAAGTGCTACTACAACAATGAAAGCATATAGCAAGGTTTGTCTATGTAGGCAGGAAAACAATCTTTGAAAGATGACCAAATAGCTGATTAGTTTTGGTACCACAGCATCACATTCTTGTGTTTTCCAGCAGCAATTGGAATCTGTGGACAGTGTTGATATAAAGCATCACTGAGACTGACATATGCTGCATCATCGGCTATACAATCAGAGGCCACCAACACTTCATCGAAAGCATAAACAAGATCAACATATGTTGCACCCTCAGCCAAATGTTCAGACCTCAGTGTCTGAATGAGAGATGTTGTGAAGACCCTGTATCTCCTGGAATCTCCTTCGCAAATTGATAGTCGTGGCATGCTGTGAGAACTATATGCGAATCACTAACTGGGTCCCAATTCTCTCTGAAGACAGACTGGTAATCACAGAATTGATTGCTCATGTTCATATCTGCAGTGCGTAGCATGTTCACAAAACTTGCATGAGGGAGTGGAGGAATTGTGCGAACCCCCAGGGGCTGAGGGGGGTCATGAAAAGCACCACCAGAGTGACAACAGTTGAGAATGAGTGTTATATGGTTCCCCTTGGCATGTGAAAGTTCCAACAAAATGATATGGATCTCTCAGTCACTGATATCTGGAATGGGGCTGCCTTGCCATCAGGCTTATTGCAATCAATGGGACAAAGCACTTCTACAGGTCCTGTCGGTAACAAGACATTCAACTTCCCTTGGGTATAATAATCCCATGCCAAATATCTCAAGCCATGTCCAGCAAAAAATATGATGATATTGTCTCCAGGCAAGATATTCAGGTTGGTGATGAGACCGAGGAGCATGTCAATGATGTTTTGACAGGTTGGAATGACATCGGTATTGTGCTTCTTCAGACCAAGGAGGACATGGATACGGTCTTTAGGGATGCCAAGATCATCGAGGAGATACTCCTCCATCATTAATGCATCTGACACACATCTGTGTAATTCACACGTAGCATATCTGTTGATACTGATGATAACACACCAGAAACAGGAGCCATCAACATGTTTCATTAGCTACTCGAAATTTGTCAACACTGAGAGAAACGATACAACATATGGAAACTCATGCGTTGAGATGGAATAGTGGGTTTAGAAAGGTGCACTTTGCAGGTTGGAAGTGGTCTCTGCAAGATTGCATGCTTGGAACGAAGTTCATATAAGTGATGCATCACACTGAAATCAATGTCATAGACCTCCTCTTTGTGCCATGATGCTCTGTTTTCCACTTCCTGATAAACTTCCACAGAGTCGATATCTCCTGTCATCTCATACTTTGCTGCAAGCTTGGCTTTGTAACCCTCTAGTCTGGAAATTTGCCTCAATAACATCTCAATTTTTGATGCTGTGTGTGGCACCTAGTCCAATTGCAGCCGCAGTATGCTAGATCACATGTAATGGAACAACATACCACTGATCCTCCCCCTGTCTCTGCAAAGACTCGATCTTGTTGGTATAGATTCTTAGTGCGAGGAGGCATGTCACAACCTGTTTACCAGAAAGTGGGGCTTATTATCTGGCTATAGGTGGAGGACGGGAGGATGAAGAAGAGTGTGAGAGACCTCCAATAGTTTGGACCACTTGAATTTTAACCTCTGATGTATCATCCACTCATTCAGCATTTGGCATCCATCTGAACATTCAAATTGAACTTTACATGGATTCATTCTCAGCACCGAGATGACCAAGTACCTGTACTCATCGGAACTTTGCTAAAGAAGTTGCTGCAGTGTTTTGATTTCTTACTCAGCGCGACTTCTTGAGCCAAGTTCTGATGAGTACAGGTACTTGGTCATCTCGGTGCTGAGAATGAATCCATGTAAAGTTCAATTTGAATGTTCAGATGGATGCCAAATGCTGAATGAGTGGATGATACATCAGAGGTTAAAATTCAAGTGGTCCAAACTATTGGAGGTCTCTCACACTCTTCTTCATCCTCCCGTCCTCCACCTATAGCCAGATAATAAGCCCCACTTTCTGGTAAACAGGTTGTGACATGCCTCCTCGCACTAAGAATCTATACCAACAAGATCGAGTCTTTGCAGAGACAGGGGGAGGATCAGTGGTATGTTGTTCCATTACATGTGATCTAGCATACTGCGGCTGCAATTGGACTAGGTGCCACACACAGCATCAAAAATTGAGATGTTATTGAGGCAAATTTCCAGACTAGAGGGTTACAAAGCCAAGCTTGCAGCAAAGTATGAGATGACAGGAGATATCGACTCTGTGGAAGTTTATCAGGAAGTGGAAAACAGAGCATCATGGCACAAAGAGGAGGTCTATGACATTGATTTCAGTGTGATGCATCACTTATATGAACTTCGTTCCAAGCATGCAATCTTGCAGAGACCACTTCCAACCTGCAAAGTGCACCTTTCTAAACCCACTATTCCATCTCAACGCATGAGTTTCCATATGTTGTATCGTTTCTCTCAGTGTTGACAAATTTCGAGTAGCTAATGAAACGTGTTGATGGCTCCCGTTTCCGGTGTGTTATCATCAGTATCAACAGATATGCTACGTGTGAATTACACAGATGTGTGTCAGATGCATTAATGATGGAGGAGTATCTCCTCGATGATCTTGGCATCCCTAAAGACCGTATCCATGTCCTCCTTGGTCTGAAGAAGCACAATACCGATGTCATTCCAACCCGCCAAAACATCATTGACACGCTTCTCGGTCTCATCACCAACCCGAATATCTTGCATGGAGACAATATCGTCATATTCTTTGCTGGACATGGCTCGAGATATATGGCGCAGGATTATTATACCCAAGGAAAGTCGAATGTCCTGTTACCGACAGAACCCGTAGAAGCGCTTTGTCCCATCGATCGCAATGAGCCTGATGGCAATGGCAGCCCCATTCCGGATATCAGCGACCGAGAGATCAATATCATTTTGTCCGAACTTTCACGCGTCAAGGGGAACCATATAACGCTCATTCTCGACTGCTGCCATTCTGGCGGTGCTTTTCGCGACCTCCATCCCCTTGGTATTCGCACAATTTCTCCACTCCCTCGTGCAAGCTTTGTGAACATGCTACGCGCCGCGGATACGAACCTTGGCAATCGATTCCGCGATTACAAGTCCGTCTTCAGAGACGATTGGCACTGAGTTGGTGATTCGCATGTAGTTCTCGCAGCATGCCGCGACTATCAGTTTGCGAAGGAGATTCCAGGAGATACGGGATATCATGGGGTCTTCACAACATCTCTCGTTCAGACGCTGAGGTCTGAATGTTTGGCTGAGGATGCAACATATGTTGATGTCGTCAAAGCTTTCGACGATGTGTTGGTGGCCTCCGATGGTTTCGCAGATGACACAACGTATGTCGATCTCGGTGCGGCTTTATATCAACACTGCCCGCAGATTCCGATTGCCGCTGGAAAGCACAAGAATGCGAAGCTGTGGTACCAAAACTGATCAGATATTTTGTCATTTTAGAGGGTTCTTGTCGTTGGACAATAGTACGTTGCGCATGTGTAGGTAAATTTTCCAATTAATAGCATTCCACTGACTGTCACTTTGTAAAATAGATGATTCTGCATACGATTTAGTACAAGACGAATTTTTCAACACCTTATAATATCAATTCGGGGAGGGAGCTGTTCAAAATATAAGCTATGTATTACTTAGTAGTGTAGTAACGTTAAAATACATACCCGCAATCCAAGTATTAACCGAACCGACCAATTCTACGGCAATACTCGTCCTGCAGAACAGCTTGAAAGGTCCTTACGGCGGGTCTGAAGCTAACGGCGAATAAGATTGACTTGACGGACCGCTTAAACACTAGATATTCATAAATTTTTCTGGCGTTCAGCGGTTTGCATGCCTGTATGCCTTGAATGTAAGAAAGAGAAGTAAAAAAAATAGTGCAAATAAAGGCATACAAAAAGTGAGTGCATAAAGTTTGGCCATTCCTGGATATTTTTCCTTCGCTTGCCATATCTTCTTGGCGGGTTCTATCTTCGTCGTGTCGTCGTTGTCGTCGTTGTCGTCGTTGTCGTTGTCGTCGTCGTCGTCGTCGTCGTTGTCGTCGTTGTCGTCGTCGTTGTCGTCGTTGTCGTTGTCGTCGTTGTCGTCGTTGTCGTTGTCGGTGGTGGTGGTGGTGGTGGTGGTAGTGGTGGTGGTTCATCATTACATTATCAGATTATCTCCAAATTTGGCAGTTCAGGTAGTCGGCCCGACTTCCCGTGTCGGCAGGCGACCTGAAATGAGTCCTGGCGCTAAACATGCGTACAGAATTGAAGACCACTTCCCATGGAATCCCGTATCCCCTCGCTGACTCAATCCTCTACAAGGATGGACTGGTGACCAGGGAAGCGACTCAGATTCTCATCCATAGTGCATAGCATGTCCACAAAACTTGCACAAGGGAGAGGATCAAGAGCGCAGATTCCCAGTCGTTGTGAAACATCACAGGAAGCACATGTTCTGTTTCGATGTTGGGAGCAATGCCGCTGATCTGAATCAGATCGTATGGCTGAGGTGTTTCTCTGATGGTCAACGGCGTAATGAACATGAAGATACAGGCAGGTCGAAGAACGGTCTAAGAATGCAGCCTTCACTCTACCAAACAACGATGGTCGTCTGCGAATTTGGCTTGAATGTACTACTACTTAGATGTCAACAGAATCCAGACGGTGCGACGTTAAAGGACACACCAGGACTCCAACGACTACCCAACAGATCACTGTTGCAAAACTCTTCGTCCTTAGAACAACTTGAACATCAGGAAAAAACAGCTAAACTATATATAGGTATGGCCTGTATATAGCTCACGTAGCGCCGTAGTCAAGTACCCCCTTACATAGCATGGGTAGCACTCCACTATATACTATGTAGCATGCCATAGCATAATATAACCTGTATGCCAGTGATACAGTAGCAGTACCATATAAATATATAATACACTGGTAATGAGATCTAGTATGCCTAACAAATGCTTTGCCTGATTTTAATAGCTGAAATGTTTCATGAAAATGAATATAATATTCCTTAAGAAATTATACAGTTGCGACATGACATTCCACTCCACTTCGTTGTCTTCTCCATCATCATCATCCTCAGCTTCACTGTCCGTCTCACCAGTCCGGCCTTCCAATTCCGCTACCATTCTTTCTTTCTCTGCATCATCAATAAATCCGTTGGAAGTTTGCTTTGGCTGTACATTGGCATGGGTACTAACATCAAAATGATTAGACAATCATTGCAATAATAGACTATGCAAACTTACCGTTGATGAGCCTCAGGGCTCTGTACACTCCAATTTTGCAGATTTATCCCTTTAGCAGACTTTCAGCAAACCAATCATTCCACACAAGCCCATATATACTTTATAGGGCTTTTCCGATGCTTTCCCGATGCCAATACCCCAACAACTCCAATTTTGACTTAAAGCCACGGATTTAGCGCTGCCATTACCACAATAGGACCTAGAGTGCATTTGCCGACATCTCCGGCATTGCCGCATCAAAGTGCACAGGCACAGCCACATGAGCGGAGCTTCTCGACATTGATCCGGTGATCATAGGGGCTTCATCACAGCAATTTGATGACTTCCACAGCACGAACACTCTTTGGTGACTTTGGAATTAATTGGTTATTGCTGTATAACCATGAGATGTTGACGCACATGATACTTTGGCGGTACTCAGTCATTTCTGACAAGTATTCTCAACTCTGACACTATGAATAAGGCATAATCTAATGCTGGAACTACAAAAATCAAAGGCGCAGACATGAATAAGACAATGCACAAGACCTGCTGTATAGTCAGAAGGTCAGAAACACATATGTTAATGCATAGCCTTCTAGATATACCACAAGGATGCCATTTATTTATATCTTACTATATAAACACGGTAATTTCATACTGTACACTAGTTACTCCCTCTATTCCGTTCCCCCACATACACACATCGACTTGTTTACCTCAGTAACTCACCCAGCTTCGACATTACTGATAGTACACATTTAATAGTGATTTAGTTCACCACAAAGCCGAGCTTGATGTAGTTAAAGCCAAGATGCTTCACCACCATCCATCGACTTAAAACCTTGACTCTCATCATTGTTTTACTTCATTACTGGCATTTGCTCAGTGTTAGTAAGTGATAATTGTGCAGTACTCACCTCTTTTAGTTTTATAGGAAAGAATTAGCTTCAATTTCACAAGATCAGATTAGTTTTAACAGTTTTCATTTTCACAAGACATTAGCGAACCCATTTGGGCATCAAGAGCAGACAAATAGTATTGGATAGTTGTAGGGCAGCTCTATTGTGAGCATTGCAAGGACAGGTTTTGAACAGATTTAGTATTGACAGATTGACAGATATAGGGCAGCTCTATTGTGAGCTTCACAGGAAATAGTATCGACCAGTTATAGGAATTGATTTGACAAGAGATAGGACCAGACAAAGGAAACAAAGTATAGTTTTGACAGAGATTGACAGTTTATAGGAATTAGGGTGAACAGAATTGTCACAGATAAAGCCGAGACATAACCAGATAAAGCTGAGGAGACCAGAAATAAAGACGAGACCTGCTATTGTACTGCCATAGCCACAGAAACATCGACACAGACCCATACTGAGACAATTAGGAGCTCATTTAATACTGACATAATACCAACAGACATTTTACACATCCCAGTTTCTTTCCCATCCAGTTTCCCAGTTTTATGACACACACCAGACCAGATAACAGAGACCAAAGGCGACTCAGAGCATCAGAATCTGTAGTAACTTCTCACGAGACTAGAGAGAAGTCCCCCCAAAGATGACAAGCCAGTCAATGTAGGACAGCCTGATTCGTCCAGTACCGAATACATATAGTGTTTTGCTGGTGGAATCAACACAAGTATGGAGGTACTCAGAAAGCTCATGCATAAACAAACAACACACCTGAGGAGTGACTTATAAACAAAGCTAGTTGTTCTGTAATACCGACACAAAGCTGAGACACCACTATTTCCATTTTGGTTCTTCGCATGGCAATATTCCAGAAGTATCTGACAACTATTCACCAGTTTATGTTCAGAGATCACTAAACCATCTGACCACCTCATCACCATCCCTTTGTAGCCCATAAATGATGGATATTTCCAGTCACCATAGTATTTCCCATACACCAATTCTTAATATCATTCAGATGACTCTTGTAGCGAGCTGATTGCATATCCTCATTGAGTTTTTGACTCTTATATGTGCCATTCAACCATTCATTGATGCAATGCTCCAGCTGAAGATATGTATGAGAAATGACTAGAAGGCAGAAGGGACACTCACAATTGTCACGATGAGTGCCAGTGTCTCAGGCTTGATGACTTGGAAATCCCTTTCCCAGATGATCCCAGATGCCTTGTGGTGACCAAAGAAATGTTCTGTTATCACTGTAGGTATAACTTTATTCTCAAAGTGGCAGTGCAGGGTCCTCAGATCCTATCAGGGATGTCAATGACACACTACTGAGAATGGATATTAGATGAATTACCTTGCATGTAAATGCTCCACATGTAGTGAGCATGAGATAAGTTTTTTTGTTCCACATGATTGAGGCCTTCTTGTTTGATTCAATGAAGCCATACATTACAGCAACTAGGGGTCACAGGTCTGTCTTCAAGGCACCTCGCACCCATGCAGAACGACACTTGATCTATTGGTTATCAGGTCAAAGCACATTAATGGCAAATAGAACACATACCATGGTTTGCATAGCTTGTGTTAGCTCATAGGACTCACCCACCTCCTCACATGCTTCACTCCATAATTCCTGCATCCAAACATGCTCTGTCCTGATCCCTGATTCAAGATCCTTGACCTCAGGATAGCTGTTGATAGTGTAGATATGCTGTTCCCACTCACGGCATCATCAGGAAAAAGATTCTGAGGCATGTCAAGTTATGTTGTGCATATAGACTTGGTACACTTGTAGCACACCCACCCCTTAGGTAACTGTGGATAGTTACAAGCCAGTAGATATAATGATCAGTACTGCTGGGTATCACCTGGTAGCATGCCTATTATATATGTAGCAGCCAGTACCTATGTTGATTACATGTACTGCTACCATTGCTGTAATATAGTATGACTGTATTACAATCATTTCACTCCCTATTTCAACCATAGTAATACAGTCAATTCTAAACCCCATAACCAACCACAAAAATTGAAATTCACATCAATATCATGCAGGTATAGCTTCAAAATGCTTTGCTTCCACTTCTAATGTCCATGGTCATGTAAACTAATCCTCATCTGCACCACCATCATCTTCACTATCCATTTCTCCAGTCTGACCCTCAAGATCTGCCTTTGCATGATTCTCTTCTTCTTCATTGTCCAGATATCCATTAACCTTCTCCTTTAATTTCACACCACAATTTGACCTCAAGAAAACCATGAGTACATGTATGAACATCAAAAAAAACAATCACCTAGCTCCATCATGCCAATGTCAGTGAATATTCTTCATGACCTCCAAGTTGCTGTTACACCATTTCTCAATGTCAGCTAGATGGGCAAGATACTGAGGACACTGCACATCTTCAACAAGAGGTCTTGCAAGAAATTTGCCAGTAGACCATTCTTCAATACAGTTTTTGAGCTAAACCACACTACATCAGCTAGAATAGATGCACAGCAGGGTAAGGAAATGTATGATGGTCATGATCAAAGCAATTGACTCAGGCTTAATCAGGTTATAGTTGTCCATGTATCTGATTCCAGCAGCCTTCCGGTTTCTGAACCATGAGGCATATATGGCCAGAAAAATAATCTTGTGTTCAAAGCATTGGAACTTCTTGTTGGGTTTCTGGAAATGACTGATCAGCTGGTATAAAAGGATAATAAGGTGAGCAGACCTTGAAGGAGAAAGCTCCACCTGTGGAGAGCATAGCATAAAGATTCTGGTTTGCAATCTTGATCCTCTTCTTATCAGACACCTGGAACCCGTACATGGGGGCCACCATGGGTTGTACATGGTCCTGAATATGGCCACGAGCTCAAGGACCCTGCCATTTAATCTAAATGGCCATAAGTCAAGTGAACAAACCCTAATAAAAACATACCATGGATTGTAGAGCTGGTGTCAGCTCTAATTCTTGTCCAACACCCTCACAGACATCAGCCCACAATTTGTGAATGGTTTTGGCCTGTGTGACATCATCAGGATACACACTCACAGTAAATATATAATTTTCATAGTGTTGTAGAGCCTTATGGATGATGTTCCAAATAGTACCAGAATAATCCCATAGGTTGAGACCTCACTCACAGTAATCAGCAGTACAGACTTGCTTCGAGTCTAATTGAGACATTGATTCATCAGGTCCCACACTTCACTGCCATTTACTAGATCAAGAAGTGGATGACAGAAGAGAGCCCTCATGTTCTGCTGGCACATCCTGCAGCAAAGAGGATGGCACAGGAGATGGACAGCTTGAGACTGGTAGGGGGGGAACAGAAGGAGCCAATGACTGCTCACAGGAATAAGCAGGGGCTGCAGAGTTGTTTGTATGGTAAGGTAATTTGTCCCATGGATGGCTTATAAGAAGATTGACAGACAGGTGAGAAATACCTTGAGGATCAGTGATAGTTTTCAAAGGATATTTGGAGGCTCATCTTGAACAGTTTCTTTGCTACATATCTGTACATATATTGTTAACACTGCACCTCTATCAATCTAAAGACTTACCAATGATGAGAAAAGTTGAATGCCACCTGCTTCACTTTCTTCATCTTCACTTTCAGGGGGATTACATCCATTATGTTGCTGCTGATAATCTTCATCTGCATGCTCCAAGAGCTCCTCTGTAAATCAAGTCAGATCAGATGAAAAATGGTGTTGAAAAAAAATTTATGGTTTGTTCACTCCACTAGAATATTCAATATCACCAGTTTTTGGTTCTTCTTCTTTAAGGCAAGGTTTTCTCAGGCTAATTTTTTTTAGTTGCTGCTCTTGATAGTTCTTGTCTGTGGAAGGTATAGAACAAAGGTAAAAAATAATAATAATAATATTGAGGCAACGGACCAATTTCTGACTGCTTAGAGCTTGGATTCCTTAGACAGCATCCTCTAGGCAGATTTTCTTCCTCTAAATGAGAGGTATCAGTCATGTTTGGGTGAGCCATTAAGAATCTTGAAGGACAATGATGGTGGTCTGAGTCAGATAGCTGAGTGTGAAAAAATGAGAAAAAAACATAATCAGAAACTGACTGCAAACTTGCTTATCTAATATTTTCTCATATGCCACCCTCACAATACTATTGCCTACAAGCCTCTGTCATCAATGCAGTCCTCACAAGGTATGAAATCTCATTATTTGCTAACAGCTTGTGGTCAGGACCTGGATAAAAAAAATTAAACATCAGGCCATAGAGTCAAAAAAATGGAGAGACACACCCATTGGAAGAGAATCCCCTTCTATTCCACCAGATCCCTTCTCTGGTCCTGA
>JANDKJ010000559.1:0-14650 GCA_028551335.1 Armillaria sp. CMW 4456 | reverse complement strand
CATCCTCAGTATTGTGTAAACCCCACCCAGTCAGACCATACCTTTAAAATCAATTGTATTTGTCCACCAGGCAGCTACCTACTACAGGGAGTTTCATGCTATGATCCATATCTGCCCCACAAACTTGCCAGGTCAGTGTTTTGTGTGTGTTGAGGTGTTTTTGATTCACCAGGTCAATTGCATCTCCCTATGGTCACCAGCCCTTTCATCACCATGTCATCAAGCCACTAGAACTCCTTCACATCAACACCTGTGGTCTAATGCCTACCTTGATCCCCAAAAAACACAGTCACTTCATCATAATTCTTGACAATTTCACCAACTACAATTATGCCAAACCAATTGTCAAGAAGAGTGATTGTGCCAGGGTATTCAAACAGATGCAAGCACTGTGGGAAAACAAATGTGATCTCAAAGTCAAAAAGGTGAGATGTGATGGAGCCTTGCAACTCATGGAGAGTGAAATGGGCAACCATTTGAGCATCTCTGGCATAGAGGTTCAAAAGATGGTGATGAGGTGATCAGATGCTTTAGTGAGTTCAGAACATAAACTGGGGAATTGTTGTTGGATACTTCTGGAATATCACAGTGCAAAGAACCAAAATGGAATAGTGGTGTCTTGGCTTTATGTCAGTATTACAGAACAACTAGTTTTGTTTGTAAGTCACTCCTCAGAGTGTTTTGTGTGTTTTTGGAAGCTTTTCTGAGCACGTCTGTACTTGTAACAATTCAACCAATAAAACACAGTGTTGTATTCATGGTTATGGGACTGATCAAGCTGTCCTATGTTGACTGGCTTGCCGTCTGGTGGAAGACTTCTCTCTGGTCTCATGAGAAGTTACTACAGATTCCAATGCTCTGAGTTGCCTTAGGTCTCTGTTATCTGGTCTGGTATGTGTCGTAAAACTGGGAAACTGGATGGGAAGGAAGATGGGATGTATAAAACAACTGTTGGTATTATGTCAGTATTAATGAGATCCTAATCATCTTGGTATTGGTTGGTGTTGATATTTCTGTGGTTATAGCAGTACAATAGCAGGTCTCATCTTTATTTCTGTGGTCCTCAGCTTTATCTGCAACATCTCAGCTTTGTCTGTGACAATCTAATTGGTGTCTGGATCTCAGTTATTGATCTCCCAGTTACCAAAGAAACTGTGCCCCCCTCGAAAGAAGGGGCCTTTCTATTGTGAAGAAAGTCCCGCCACATGCATGAGTGCTATTGGGTAATAGACACATAGTGTGGGGGGAGTGTGTGCAGAATTATTTCTTAGGAAGACATCGGGGGTCATGAGTCTATGAGTAATTGAAGCAAGACTGGATTCTTTCTGATGTAGATTGTGAAGGCAGATGAGGACCAGCACCCATGAGCCTGTATAAGGTGAAGTAGCATGCCTCTCTGTGCCAGGTCAGTGGCACCTCCTGCTCTCATGGACTGGCCAGTGATACTTCTGTCAGTGTACAGGTTGCATAGTCGCCTCATAAACCATGAATGTGTGGGTACGTGGCCATCCTCAGTAATCCAGAGCGCTGGCTGAATGTAGTGTCGTGTGTCACGCATTGAAAGATATTGACAAAAGATGGGTGTGGCATCAAGTGTTGTGTCGTCGTCCCTAGGGATGATGATTCTGTTGCCCTCAATGTACAACATCAGCTTTATGGGCAGGTAGCAGGAAAGCATACCCTTCAGGCAACCAAGCCACAGTATGCCTGCAGGTAACTTTCCTCCAATTATGAGCATCCCTCCTGTCTGGCATGCAGAGTTCTGCTAGTTGTAGCAAACCATTGAAGCCTGTGATCAACATGGAAAGGAATAAGACATCATCATATGACTGAGACAGAGCCAAAGTAGTGATGGCATGGCAAATATCATCGTGAGAGAGAGGGGATTTATGTTGGACTTGCATTCCCCTGAGGCATTTACATCCCTTCAGTGTGCAGCAGACAATGGAGGAATTTCTGACATCATGAACTTCAGGGAAGAAAGGTTCCAACCAGTTACAGATACCTGACAAATAACTCACAATGGGGTTGAGTTTGATGTGATGACACATGTACACCATGTAGTAACTCATGGTGTCAACGTCGGGTTTGATGGGAAAATCATGGATCCTGCAGAAGGTTATATATGAGTTTAGTGCAGATGTATAAGTGCTGATTGATGAAGTATCAATCATGGAGCTGAGTGCTAGGCAATGTTCATGATGCAATCTTTGCAGGGTTCAAGGTTCATGGTGCCTCTGTCTGGACTCTGCACTGACATCTATCATTCAATGACTACCCCCAGCGCATTGGGCAGGGGTGTAAAAGGTAGGATACTCAACCCAGGAATTGTGGTCAAGGCTGTATCGAATTTAGAACATGAGAGGGCATCAGCAATGTTGTTGTCAACACCTGGTATGTGCAATATGCAGAGGTCCATTTGTTTGTGTAGAAGAATGTTGACAGTTGATTTTAAGATCTGGTTGTATGCTGGCAGGGCCCTGAGAGAGTTGAAGATGTTGATGGTGTTGCTGTTGTCAGTGTAAACTGTAACTCTTCTCTGCAGTTGCGAAGAAAGGGTGTTCCCTGCCTAATGAACAGCTGCACAGACTGCGAGTGCCTCAAAGAAAAAGATGACATCTTCATCATCAGGAAGACCAGGCATAGGGCAGAAAAAACCACAGGAGATCTGTGGGATCCAAAATGCCATTCCCTGAAGACAAGCATCACAGAGGATGGAGATGGTTGCATCCCTGACTGGGTCCCAGTCAACAGCATCAAAGCAACAAGTACCACTGCTGGCTTCTATCCTATCTGCTAGCCACATCAGGTCTCCCTTGACACCATTGTTGAGGGCAATGCCTGCAAAAGGGTTTGACTTCCCTTTCATCTTTGCATAAACATTGGAAAGCCCTGGCTTTAACAGAGGATAAACATTGAATGACCAGTTACACCAACCTGCAATTTGCTGGAATTCTTGCAGTGTACATCTCCTGGAAGCTGTGAAGGATCTGATGGCATTGACAAGATCTGCCTTAGACTCAGGCAACATAGTGGTGGTCATGGCATTTGGGTTGACATTGAATCCAATGACCATCAGTTGTTCTCCAAACAACTGCTTCGGTTTCTTGTGGGGGATGCCCAATCAGTCCCATAGTTCTAGGAGCCTCCTTTGTTTCATGGGATATTGTTTGTTGTAAGGCACATAGTACTCAAGTGAGCCTGCATCTTCATACCCAAAGGAGTCATCAACATAGCACCTTAGATCAGCAATTCCAAGGACATTCAGGGCAATCCACATAACAAGACCATTCACGCTGTACCACACTCATCCTGAACTTCTTCCTCTGAAGTTGTTGCAGCAATCAACCAACTGAGAGAGGACTTCTTTCCATCCTGTGGCTTTCTGTTCGTCTGTCAAGAAGCCAGTGGTTATGACCTGCTTGAGCTGCCAAAGCAGATGCATTGGACATAGACAGTAGGCCTTCACAACATCGGATTTAAAGATTACTAGCATCTTTGTTTGATTACCTGGTATTCTCCTGTATCTAAGTATAGCAGTAAATAAGCTCTGGAGGTTATCCAATCTGGCTCCAGCAATGTCTGCATGACAAATCATCTGGTTGGGTGTGAATGGTCCTGCTGACATATTTGAGACCATGTGGAAGTCAGGCATGTGAGGTTTTGGTACTGCATGAACTGGTGTGGAGTACATACCCGGCAAAAGTTCAGTCCCAAATGGAGCCAAAAATCTCCCCTCCAGACATTCTTCCTGCTGGTAGTCTTTGATGAATGTCTGTTCCATTTCAGAGTTTGGCTTCATGGTGGCATAGTCCCAGGTGACTGGGAAGGTGTCGTCTGGTGTCATATCTGCCCAAGGCCAGAAACCCTCTTTGAGAGCAGTAATGACCGAATTAATGAATGGTTGATTGGGATGTGTGCCTCACAATCCCATGAAGACATCAACCTTGATGGGAGTCACTAGCAAGAACAGGTGAGGATGTTGCCAAAGTGTGTTCATTGCCTCGATGTTGGCAAATTCTTTAGCTGGTGGTCATGGCACAGGGTCCTCAAATTCTGTGCAGTAAGCTGTCTGACTTCCATTGGGGCTGAAATCAGAGAAGATGAAACCATGCTGATACTTTGGTGCAAATGTCTCCTCTTCTCCCCATGCAACCTCAGCTCCTCTCCCATCTCTGGCAAACCTCCCTCTTCCCTCCAGAACCTTACCAACCTTCATTACTAACCTTCCCTCTCACTCCACCAACTCATCCTGATCCCCATCATGTGGTTTTGTCAGTACAGGCAGTTGTGATGTGACCCCCTTTGCACTTGGAGCAGACATGCCAGTATCGACACTTGATTGCAGAGACAGGGCACAAACCCACATTCCATCTGCGACAGGTGTCAGTGCTCTTTGCTCTCTCACCAACCTTCATCTTCTCCCCTTCTCTCTTTTTTGACCACTCATCAATCTTCCCAGCTTGCTCTTCATGATATCTGACTCCCATGGATGACAGGTGAGACTGCTTGAGGTCATGGAACTTGTCAGTGTCTGAGAGGAGGACATTATGAAGTTTTCCAACCCTGTTCCTGATGACCTGATCAAGTGTGATGACACTGCTATGTTTTGAAGGCAGGGTGGTTTTGAACAGACTAGTGATGTACTGGTGGTACATCATGAGTTTTTGTCCATGGTGGGGGAAGGTGTGGAGTACTGCCAGGGTGTAGGTGTGCCATGTGGCTGTCCATTCATTACAATTGGTGATGACTCATTTAGTTTCCATGGGATCAGAGGCATTGTTGGATAGTCGGAGCGAGATCCCTTCTGAGATCTCATGCATGTGGACTTCATTGATGGTCATAGAGTGCTCAGCTGTGAAGATGGTGTCCAAGTTGACTGCCCTTCCTGCGAGCAAGGGAAGCCACTGCTTGTATGGGAATTCAGGACACTCTGGGTCATTGGTGAGATCACATCTTGTCCTCTTGAGGTCAATGGTGTAATTCTCAATGAGGTCAAGGGTCTGCTGTAAGATTGGATTGAGCAAGCTTTGCTGGACTCATTTGAACACTCGCCAAGGGAATTTGGATTCATCCAAACATGGTTTCTTGAGTGATGGATAGCTGTCATCATTGGTTTCATCGTCATTGGTGTTGTCTTCCTCTGCCACTTCATCATCCTCTCTTCACCAAGTGCCTCTCCTTCCGCTAGGTTTCCATGGTCTCTTTTCTGGCTGGGACTTGTTAGCATCCCAGGACTGTGTCTCGCCTTCTTTACCAATGACATCACGTATTTCATTGTAATTATCGAGGATCTCGACATAAGTGTGCAGGGCTTCCTTATAGTCGTTGTGATGTCCTGGTTGGGTAGAGAAGAAATCTCAGAGTAACTTGATGATCTCATTGAGTGCATCTGACTTTGTACTGGTTCCAGACCTAAATGATTTGATGATCTCATTGCATTGGGAAGCGACCTGGGATTGAGGTGAATTGGTCAATTTGGAGTTGTTCCCATTACCACCTGATGAACTCCCATCCTCTTGTGTATTGGAGGACTGCTGAGTTGACTGGCCAAAGCTGGATGTGATGAGTATGGGACGGTTCAAGGTCGATGCATCAGAAGACATTGAAATGGGAGTATGCAACGGATAATTTATTTATCGAGAGTGCATGAATCCAAGTCTGACAGTGAGCACTCTGCAAGCATGCAAGCATGTTAATCACCTTCGCTGACTGTAGATTTAATAATATAATGTACCTGGGGGTTCAGCTAGCATGATGAGTGCTCAGCTTCACCTCCTGGAACTATTTATGTTGTTCTTGAATCAGGCATTTGGAGCCTATGTATGAGACCTTGGAAACTCACAGTTGAAGCTCCTGGGAGACTTCTCAGTTCATGAGACATTCCTGAAAACAATGGCTGTGTGCCATGTCTAGGGGGCTATGCACTGAGTGGGATGACACCTGCAGAGGGTGTGAGTGAGAGTGCATTTGCAGGATTAGAGTCCTACCAATTAGACTCCTGTAAACTCACTATTTTAAATCTGATTTATTCATCCTAATTTCTATAAACTGTCAATCTTCGTCAAAACTATACTTTATCTCCTTTGTCTGGTCCTATCTTTGGTCAAATTGATCCCTAAAACTGGTCAATACTATTTCCTGCAAAGCTCACTGTAGAGCTGCCCTATATCTGTCAATCTGTCAATACTAATTCTGTCCAAAACCTATCCTTGCAACACTCACAATAGAGCTGCCCTATAACTGTTCAATACTATTTGTCTGCTCTTGATGTCCAAATGGATCTGATAATATCTTGTGAAGTTGAAGCTAATTCTTTCCTATAAAACTAAAAGAGGTGAGTACCACATGGTTATCACTTACTAACATTGAGCAAATGTCGGTAATGAAATAAAACAATAATGAGAGTCACCTTCTAATTTCAAGGGATGATTGTGAAGTGTCTCAGGGTTGAGTATGTCAAGCTCAGCTTTGTGGCGAATGAAATTGCTATTAAAGGTGTGCTATCAGTATTATCAAAGCTGGGTGAGTTACTGAGGTAAAAAAAATTGATGTGTATGTGGGAGAATGGAATGAAGAGAGTAACTATTGTAAAGTAAGAAAATACTGTGTTTAAATAGTAGTTTATAAATAAAATGGCATCTATGTGGTATATCTGAAAGGCTATGTGTTTCTGACCTTCTGACTATACTGCAGGTCATGAACATCACCTTTTTTGTGTCATTGTCTTTAATTTTCTTGTTCTGGCATTAGAACTGTTCCACATTTATCATCTTTATGCTGTGGATAATGCCAAAAAGGGATGAGTACCCTTTAGGTAGCATGTGCATCTAAGTCCTGTGGTTATACAGCAATAACCAATTATTGGCCAAAGTCCCCACTGGATGTACTTGCTGCAGAAAGCATCAAATTGCTGTTACTGGACCCCTATAAGGCTGGGCCATCAATATTGCCAGTCTGTGTTCATGACTGTGCCTTTGCGACTTGATGCACTAATGCTGATGATGGCAGAATTGCACCCTATTGCCTCTAATGGTTTAGGCTGGTTTAAAGCCAAGGAGATAAGTCAAAATTAGCTGTATAGCCTCAAAATTGAGTCATTAAGGTTGGGAAAAAATCAGAAAACCCCAATAAAGTATATATGGGCTTGTGTGGAATGTTTGGTTTGGTGAAAGGCTGCTGGAGGGATAAATCTGCGAAATTGGAGTGTACAGAGCCCTGACGCTCATCAATGGCACCCTATGCACACCAGCAGAACAGGAAAGCAGAAAGATTCATATGTACATTGGAGGATGACATCTAAACTTATCTGGCAGACTCCAGAATTCCCCTGTCCTTTTGGAGTGATGCCCTAAGGACCACAGCATATGTCAGAAGGAGATTACCTATGTCTACCCTCCCTGACAACAAAACACCCTATGAAGCCATGCACAATGAGATACCAGACATATCTCATCTGCACAGGTGGGGATGCCAATGTTTTGTTGCTATTCCACCAGAACTCAGAAAAAAAGCTGGCCTATGTTGTTTTGAAGGGATATTTGTTGGATATCAAGAGAGCTGTTCAGGGTGGGTTGTATGTGATCTGCATGGTTGTTATCACTTCTCACAAGACATGGAGTTCAATGAAAGTTGCCCTGGCTGCCTTAGCTCCAAATGAAAAGACCCTCTAGATCCTAGTCTCCCCTTTCCCATGCTCTCTAATTCTCCTATAGATTTCCCATGCAATCAATAGACCATCAAACCAACACCAAAAATGGCTGATATGATTACAAACAGTGACTGTGGCAAGATCCTCCCCAGACTGTGCACACCTGAGGCTGTTGCTGCATTCACTGCATTTTTTGATGCTGAGTCTATCATAAACCTCTCTGCTCCAACCATGCCTGATGAAAACATCATCACCTCATTCCCTCAATCACTACTCTCACACTCTCACCACCCTCACTCTCACCCATGGGACCTAACAAAACCACCACTTACCTACAAGGAAGCTACCTCTTGCCTGGATTGCACCCTATGGCTCAAAGTGATGGATAGTGAACACCAAAACCTTATCAACAAGAATGTGATAGAACCCACCTTCCTCTCAACAGGAAAGAAGGCCATCAGCATGAAATGGACTTTTACTAAGAAGACATTCCCCATCTTCCTAGAAAAAGCACATCTTGTTGCACAAGGTTTTGCCCAGCATCCTGATGACTACAGAGACACATACACTCCTGTAGCCAAGATGGTGAGCATCTGCATAGTCCTTGCTTATGCTGCAAAGGTAGATCTAGACCTCTACACCTTCAATGTCAAGGTGGCATTCCTGAATGTGCCATTGGAACAAGAGGTGTACATCTGGCAGATTCCTGGTTTTCCCTTCGATGATCCAAAAAAGGTCCTCCACCTTTGCAAAGCTCTTTATGGGTTGAAACAATTGTCCCATGAATGGTTCAAAACCTTGAAGACTGACATGGAAACCATTGGCCTTGAAAACTCTATCATCAACCCAGCTGTCTTCTGTGGTAGATGGTCCTCACCTCCCAATCCTAGCACCCAGATGCCTAAAGATGGTACCAACCTTGTCATCTACATACCAGTCCATGTTGACAATGGATTGTTGGCTACAAATTCTCCAACACCATACAACTGGGTGATCCTACACTTAAACAAGAAGTTCAAAGTTAATGACCTTGGCCCTGCCAAATTATTCCTAGGCATTCACATCACCAGAGACTGGGATTCTAGAAAAATATGGCTTTCTCAGTCAGATTACATTGATGAGCTCCTCCAATCCTACTCCATGGCTGATGCTAATCCTTCTTCTGTCCCTTTGCACATCCAGCCCCAGTCATTGATCTCTTCACCCTCACTTCAACCAGAGATCCCTGATAGTGACCTTACTCACTATCATCAAAAGATCACCAGACAACTTCTGTACCCAGTGGTATGCACATGCCCAGACATTTCCTTCACCACCACCTCCTTAGGTCAATCCAACACTAATCCCACCAGGGCCACTGCAACTGCTACAAAGGGCATACTCTGGTACTTGGCTGGTACTCAGAACCTTGCCCTTGAGTATGGGGGTGATGCACTCCAGAAAATGTTGATGTCCCAGGATATCATTGCTGAAGATATCGCATTCTCTGATTCCAACTGGGCTTTGGATGAATCTGATCACCATAGTTTCTCTGGCTATGTGATATTCCTCTTTGGTAGCCTCATCTCTTGGTCAAGTTCCAAGCAGAAGTCCACAGCACTGTCAAGTACCAAGGCTGAGTACATGGTGCTAACCCATCTAATCAAAGAACTACTGTGGATTTGCTTGTTCCTGAAGTCACTCAACTTACCAGTGCTGACTCCTTTCCCCATCTTATCCAACAATGAAAGTTCCCTCACCATAGCTAACTCTGACTCAAACTCCTCACACCTTAAACACATAGATATTTGCTACCACTTTATTCAAGAACACCTCAAATCAGGGAACTTCTCTACTGCATGGATTCCTACAAAGTCAATGACAGCTGATGTGCTCACAAAGCCCCTTGCCTCCATCCTACACAAGCTTCACTCAGACAGCCTTGGCCTTGTCCATCATTGATGACATGCATCTCTTGTGGGGGTGTGTCAATGTAGTCATGAGTTGTCCAAGAGATGTGATCATTTATTTGGTTCCTTGTTTCACTACAGCCTTAGAGTATTCTTTATACCCACTTGCTTCCATGGATCCACTCCTCAGTTGCTCCCTCCATCTTGATGCACTGAGGAGACTGACCATGTTGTTGTACTATAGGTTCACCAGTCAATAGTGCCTGCAAAATGTTTGGCTACTCCCTCCAACCTTGCATCAAATCATTCATTCTATCCAATGCTGCTCCATCCAATGAAGACTGTGCTTTGATCAAAGGTTCCCTTTCATCCCCTATTCAGAAGTTACCAGTTGAGATTATGAGAATGATCTTCAGTCAGGCATCTTTGAATGCAGGAAGTCCAACAGATATTTCTTGGATTGCCAGTCATACATGTTTGGGGTGGAGAGAGATTGCCATGCAAATACCCACACTATGGTCACTGATACATGTTACCGCATCTGGACGACATCCCATAAAAAAAACCCTTGCAGTCACAGAAATACCTGAACTGGAATGGTTGTAACTTTCATCACACAGAGCATCCATCAAGGGGTACCTAAGTCATGTGATTGCTCTATCTCGAGATTTGCCATTGGTTTTTTCCTTCATTCAGGATGATATCTGTGCAGATGGGGCCATTCCAAAGTGTGATCTACGAATGATTGCTATGCTTTTGGATCATACACCACATTGGAAACTGGCACATATCAGATTCAATTGTGGATGTCTCTACATGGTTTTAAACATACTAAAGTGCATGAAAGGGCATGTGCTGATGTTGGAGAGATTTTTACTAGATTTTGGCATTTATAAGGATATCTATTGCGATTTTTTTTGATCCAGTGCTATGGGTATGCATAGTTGCCATTCAGGGAGGATGATTTACCAGGCCATGGCAGCAAATTCAGAGGCTCTTTCTGCATCCTTACCATGATGATTCATACATCCTACATGTTTTGCATTCAGCAAAGCACATTGAACATCTGACAATTCGCCCAGATATTTTTCCAACAATTCCATTTATTCCATGGATCCCCACAGTAGAATTCTTCTTCCCTCTGTTCATACACTCGATGTCATTTTCAGCTGGGGCCCTTTGTATTTGCCTGCCAGCATGATCGTTCTAGTGCTGAAAATTTTGCAGCTAGTCCAGAAGAGAGACTGGCTTTCCTATAATACCATTGTCACAGGTAGTTTCCTGAATATCATGGGTGGAATACTGAGGAATTCTCAGTGCATCTTGATGCATGCTACCTTATTGCCAATTGTTGAATTTGGGCAAGATTTCCAAAATGTCATCTTGCAATGCCCTACCCTGACATACCTTGATGTCAGCTTTACAGGTGCTTTTGTTCATAAATCAGCCAAATCTGCTTCCTGCACTTCAGGCATTAAAGGTTTCTTTCAGAAGATGGAGCACACCTGTCTATAACCTATATATTTTTGAGTGGTTCATCAAGATGGCTTTGTTGCAGAAAAATGGCTTGATGGTCTTCAAAGGATTGGTCAACATCTCCAAAACAGGAGACCAACAGCAATACAGAACCCTTCAGCTCTGCCAGTAGGTGAACTGTGGAAGAATTGAAAGTGAATGGGATGTCAATTATGATAAGGTAGGCAACAGGTATCTTTGGGAACAATACAACTTTTGATTGCATCTTCTTTCTAGGATGATTTCAGAGCTGAACACAACGAAGGGGTTTTCAGGATTTGCTTAGTGATATGACAAGGTATCTCTTACACAATGACTCAGGTTGAATGTCTGCATTTTGTCAACAAGCACACAAGTATGCCCTATGTAAAATCTTGTGTGGTAATCCATGGCACAAACACTTCTTTGACAGGTATGTCACTATCACAGGATATCCAAGAACAATCATCAAGCCAGCAGGTCCTGATGGCTCTTGGGATACATCACATTCATAAATGATCACACTGAGATAATGCCTATGGCTCCCTTCTGAAATGCTTTCTTGAGAATGTTGTGTTTCTTGAGTATAATGATTGAAGTTTTTATTTCTTGCTCTCTGATTGAGGGATAGATAAACTGGACAATAGGAAGATGCACTTTTTTCTAGGGCTTTCTTGAAGCATGCATGCTGCCTTCATGTTGATACCATGAATTGATCAGTTGCACATGCAGTTAATTCCTTAGTATTCTTGTTCGAAGTGATAATTGGGTCGACAGATAGGTAATCTATGATACAGTCCAGTATCTAGGAAACCTCAAGCTGGCAGTCGCCAGGTATCGAATGATCTATACTGTAAGAAGTACACAATGAAATCATCATACATCTTCAAGGAGTTGCCTAGAATATGAGAGACTGCAGTATTGAAATCCTTGGTATAGTGGGCACTTGAGCACAAGTAAGATGAATGGAAGTTCTTATTGTATATACCATATTACAAGCCTATTTAAATAAAAATGCATTGTATATAACATAGCTAAGTATCATAGAAACATAAGTATCCAAGTACTAATTTCTATGGGAGCAAATGAAGCTGTACAAGTGAGTACAACACTGGATGAATGTAGTTACCATATTTGGATGCTGTCAATCACAGCTTCGCAGCTTGGATTCCAACATGCAGAATGTCACTTGTTTACTCATTCCAATCGGTTTATTCTTTCACCTGCTGGCCAGGGTGACCTGACACTATTCTGGATCAGATCAATCAAGTGGATCTTCAGACGCAGGTGTGGGGTATACGAATATCAAAAACACTTATCGCAAGTGCTACCAAGTTGGTGGACAATACGTTCACAGAGACGGATAGCCTGATATACCGCCATTGGACAATAATAATTCTTATCTTTTCGGCAGCTAGGCACTGTCTATGAAGATGAGAGGAACCATCCAGATGATAGGGGCCGTATTCATATAGCTCTGCGCTTTCACCACTCAACATGATTCTCAATGTGAGTTTTGGTCATCATCCAGAAACCTCTTCGGAGAGAGTATTTGGTGTGAGTGCGTTGGGACATTGTATAGAACACAATAAACCCTTACAACTTCCAAATGGACTCCTTCTGAATTTTTATCTGTTTGTCAATGAACTGTTGTTTGTTCTGGTGGTCAGAAATTCCTTACCGTCATTGTGGAAATTTGTGATCAACTTCAAGATGATAAATAACAGTTCTGATTCCGATAGTTAAGCAACATGTCTACTGTCATTTTAACCATATTCATGACTCAAGACCTGAAGATTATTGAAGTGAAGTCAGTTATTGCAGCGAAGCCTTCGCACCGCAACTTGAAAGCGTGATTACATTGTGCATTAACCTAGATAGTACGGAGTGTTAACCTAGTCGCTGATTCGAGGAACGAAGACATAATTGAGTAGTATAGCTTCCGCAGAATGTGTACCTGCAACATTGTGATACTCGAGGGATTTCATAAAATCACGAGCAATGATAAGGGCAGACAATAACAGAGGAGAAAGACATAGTAGGTTTGAATGGTAGTGTCCCTGTGCCCTATGTCACCGTTCACCGATTTCAGCAGAGTGGGAGTATTCCCAGAGGGGGGCACGAACTTGAATAGTTGATTCAAGTAATAATTCGGCAACTTTTACGCAGGTACATTGCTGACGCACTTGAATATTGAAGAAGATGCATTTGAGAGAAAACCTGTCTGACATACTGCGACGATGACTTCTCAACGGCAGGATAATTTCGGTGACTGATGAAGACAGCAGGTCTCAGCTTATCAAAATAACTCCAGTCATTGATAAAACAGAAATAGGAACAAGAATCGCTGGAGCAGTAACAGTGTAATACAAAACTAGATGATCATGCACCAGGAACGAAGAGTTGCAGGGACCGCGAGATGGTTATCCTTGAATGTCGGTCATGAGCACGGAAAAGATGAGATGAAGTTCTAAAGGAATGCCCGTGGAATCGCCGGTATCCAAATTCGGGATTGAACTGTGGCTAATGCAGGTATGGTCACTACTTCATGTGTGCACCTGTAAGGGACGTACTATTGGGTATTACTATTTACCTACTCCGTTGGTTTACATATTACCTTCCGTATTCAGACAGACAATTCTCTATCCTTTACTATCACTACGTCTACCTTACACCGTTGTATCTCGTCTTTCCCCTGCTCAAGACACCCTGTTGGCGTGTGCAGCTGTTGACCGAGGTCTCGTAAGGTGTAGTGATCCTATTCTTTACAGCACCGATCTGACATTGAAATCTATCTATATATTAAAACACATTGGTGTTTGGGTTTGTTTGCTTATCAAATAATGTTACTTAATAATGTTATCTAAGAATATGACAAAGATATTTACTAAGCAATTGGTAAGCAGCTGGAACACTCTTTTAGGCACTTAATTCCTGCATTTTCATTGGGTGCCTCAATACTTATATAAGCTGATGGTGACTCATTTGGAATGCCTTACCACTTAGGAAGGTAGTTCCCACAGTTTGCTTTTCAGCCACTTTTCATTGCTCAACAGCCACTGAACCATTTCTACTGCTTCTTTTATTTTTTGTCATATACAATAAGACTATATTTAATGTTTATTACATGATTCCAGATGAAAATCTCTAAACTATGCAACTAATAAATTGAAATTCATGCAGAATTAAGGATTTGACATTAAGAGATATTTTGCTGCTGTCTTTAGCACTCTTTTAGTACATTATTTATGTAATAGGTTAAGGCAACAGAGAACAACTCATTGCTATTTTAATAATGAACAAAGAATATATATAAGTATCTACAAGCAATGCAAGTAATATGAATAAAGTAGTAATGAGAGATGACATACTATTGATGTAGAATAAATGGTAACAACTGAGTCAGTGCAATATAGACAAAATGACTGTAGATTGACGGTATTATTGTACCTATTGACAAAGAATAAATGGTAAGAACTAAGAGTAATTGTAAGTGATGGGACAGTAAATTGAATAGTAAGATACATACCTCAGTTGGTGCAATGTAGACAAAATGATTAATGTATTTGCTCCAAATAAAAGATATGTGCTACCTTTAATGCATTCAATAGCTATA
>JANDKJ010000558.1:0-84147 GCA_028551335.1 Armillaria sp. CMW 4456 | reverse complement strand
TCTGTATTTTATTCATGATTACTATACTTAGGTATATTTGCTGGATCGAGCCTTTACCACGGCTGATCAGTTCAAACGCACCTCAGTCGTTCACTACGATAATGTGTATCTGACTGAGGTGTATATACTTATTCACTATGCCAATATCTACCATCTTACGGTATTACTTGGTTTTTGCTCGTATTAACAGGTACACTATTTAATATCAGTCGTTCACTATGATAATGTGTATCTGACTGAGTTTTTGTATTAACAGGCCTAAATTCCGACATGACAGGTTTAAGGACTCGGATTTGCCGCGTCCCGGCGGCCCTCTCCTACTAGTCAACTATCGTCCTCAACAGCCGGGCTGTACCCAAATGTAGCGGCCGGAAGTCCCTCCCGTCACACAGCCCAGAGCTACCTGGGTCCTCTACCCCCAAATCATACGACTGCCACGACCTTAAAAGTTGACCTAATTAGTTACCATTGGGCTGCTGCTGGCATATAAATCATCCCAGCTTTAATCAATAGGCCTGGAAAGTTCAACAGTGTTTCTTCGCTGCTCCTGCACCCTTTCTTAGATGGAAAATTCAGAAATTCGCCCATGTCCAGCTGTGGATACAATACTTGGCGACATTGATATGACAATCTCTTCGGTCATGTTATGAACACGATTTACGGAATTTATAAAGATGCAGATCCTTCTGCATGTTAATCTATCCAGTGCTTGCGATCTGCTCATAAATTGAGATTCTACTTTGTGTGATTCGAAGAAACACTCTCCATTGGGATGACAATGTGCTAGAGAACAAATATCAGCTCAAGGGGGATATCAGTATGCTACGTCTACATACTGCAACCTCAATACCAGAGTTGTGGTATTTAAGTGTCACAGATCTTGATTCTGCACCGTTTTTCCGAGATTTCCGAAAGTTTAACCTAGGGACGTTCACTTTCTAACGATGGATGAAGCGTAATTCAACGCGTACATAGCAAGCAACGAATTCATGTAAACTTCAAGACATTAGATTAGTCATGAATACGAATAAAAACTTGGAAAGCTCACGTTTTGGGAGGATTAGGTTGACGCCAGAGAAAACGAGGGTATTCGGCCATGCCAGGTACTAGGATTCAAGACAAATTCAAAGGTCAAGTTGACGAAATATCATATAATGATGACTTGTACCGTGATTAGAATTAGTAAAGAGCATATGCTTTCAGTTCGTGAGTTTCCGTGTACTTTAAACACAAAAACGTGTTTACCTTGTAGCTAAACCTGATATGACACCAAGGCGCACCATTCCAAGAAGCGCATTGGATGTCCTACAATAGCTTAGTGTACAGATATAAGAGGAACACGCATTACTTGCGTAGAGGAGCCGAATATTTTCCTGCTTTTATGCAGGTAGTAACACATAGACAATGCAATGACGAAATCGGAAAACACTGGAATGGCGGTCAGGATGCCCAATGATACCTAGATAATATTTCAGGTGATTTGATCACGCTCTCACTTATATAAAACACACCTCTATGCCTGGTAGTGCATTGAAATTGGATACGAAGTATCTAATCATGTTAATGTAGGTACTCCCAACACGTTTACAAATGGGAGCAGTGTTGCTTACGCAGTATAAACTTGAACTAATAATCAAACGTGAGAGAAATAGGCTTGAATGATGAAGATGAACAACAGTTACCAATCCCGTTTCCTGGATATATTGTGTATCAAGATGGAATAGCCAGACATGGGATCCCTTACCGAGGGCCACTAAGAAGGCAACAGACTACCGGTGAGTCAGTAACAATAGATTTTCATGCAGATAGGCAGGGCATACCACAATCCAAGGTAGAATTCGATGGAAATGACGGCCAACTATAAACGACTGGAGTTAAGCTTCGCTGTAGTCACACGACTCGGAAGAAGAGAAAACGAACGCATCCAAATCCGAATCATGTATATACTGTGCGACATGTCAAAAAATACATGTCCGAACAAAAATTAGGGAACATACCCTTGGACGCCTACGACGATGATCATCTTGGAGTGCAAATTTCAGCTTCAAAGCATAACAAATCCGCAGATATGCGGCGGACCTCCATCAATAATTGAAGCTAATGGTGTGCAATGATCAGGCACTACTATAAAGATCAGCTTAAAACAGAGATATACCTTGAAGCTCCTGGTGGGGAAGGCAGTAAAGACTAGAACTTTCATGGCATTTTCCAGTGATTGGACACATACCAAATGGCCTTATGTAGTTGATCATAGTCGCCGAACGAGTCAATGAGATAATAATATAACATATGGATGTTTAGAGCAACATGAAGGGCGTCCAAGGTCCTGAGTATAACTTGATCGCATACAACTCTTTATCGCAAGATATGTCCATACATACCATAGGATGCCGACCTGATAATTCTCAATAAATCAAATAAATGAAATTTTTGCCGACGTTACTGAGTACCGAAATATCCACAAGTCGTCAGGGAATTTCTTGTAATATTTGACAGCTTGTATATTGGTAATGCCAAAAAGGCTGCTATGTTGGTCAGTGAAGACACATGTGGAGACAAATCCTACTTGCATGGTGGCGATAGTTGCACCGACGTAGAGTGCCCCAAGGGTCAATCCTATTGGTGGAGCAGCAGCTGGAGTTTGTGATGACATTGTAGGGGAGTATGAGAATGAAGATGGAAGAGGTGGCGTCGAGAGCTTTAGGAGGCCAAGTCCCTTTATATTGTTCACAGAGAGCCATAAAAGTCACTCTTCTCCACAGTCTACTAGACAACAGATTTTGATTGAATACTGTAAAAAATAGAAAGATGTAGGATCAGAATGAGATGATGCATGCGGTTATCACGTATCTATTCTCATTAACGTGTTTCAGCTCAGGGGACATAACCCAAGGAGCTTAATGCTCAAATTTTCCCTGCTCCCCGTTCACTGTTGTTCCGGCACTATGGAAATTTAGACCCTTTCTATAGGTGTCGATAGCTCATGGGTCTCGCTTGACAATCACAACCACAACCACTGCACAATCGCATGCCACAAACAGCAAACAGCAAGCCAGTTATAAACCATATCCTTTCATATTCCACATTCGCCTACACATGACAACCACGACAACCACACACCACACATCACAATTCACGGACCACCATCACAATTCACAGATCACCACACAACAATCCAACTACATCCAAAATCTATGGTTCACATCCAGCCACTAATCCCTTCCTCCATCCCGTTCATCTAATCATTCCTTGACCACCCATCCTTTCAATGCTCCCTACTGAGATTTTTCAGCTCCCACATTACTTATGCTCGTTTTGCACCGCTTCCGCCCCAGTACCCAACTTATTGATGGTCCTTGCACTCCTTACCATGCGGAAGTGCCATTTTTGGATGGATTTATTGATATTTCTCATACAACTTGTTTTTGACCTTTTCTCGTGCTCATACCTTTAGCCACATAGTTACCATGTAATTTGGTCTGCTGGGAGTTTTACTCTTAGCTTTAAATAGCGTAGGCAGCTCTTCAATTCTAACATGGTAACACTCTGAGCTTGATGTAGTGGACGACACATGTTAACGTCACCAAACTGATAGCTTGGAATGCTCAAAAGACAATCGCTGATAATCTCATCGTAGCAACAAACAGATGTGATTTGAGTCTTCATGAGTACATCATTTCATTTATATTGACGAGCCTCTTGCCTTGGCACAACGAATAACAACATCCGAGAATTATGGGAACGATCATCACACATGTGTTACAATGTTACAATTGAAGAACTACCTACACTAATTAAAGCTAAGAGTAAAACTCCACAGCAGACCAAATTATATAGTAACTATGTGGCTAAAGATATGAGTACGAGAAAAGGTCAAAAACAAATTATATAAGAAATATCAATAAATCCATCCAAAAATGGCACTTCCGCATGGTAAGGAGTGCAAGGACCATCAATAAGTTGGGTACTGGGGCGGAAGCGGTGCAAAACGAGCATAAGTAATGTGGGAGCTGAAAAATCTCAGTAGGGAGCATTGAAAGGATGGGTGGTCAAGGAATGATTAGATGAATGTGATGGAGGAAGGGATGAATGATCGGACGCGAGCCATAGGTTTTGGATGTGGTGGGATTGCTGCACGGGGGTCTGATTCGCGATGAGTAGGAGAACATGGAAAATGAAAAGATATGGTTTAGATTTGGTTTGTTGTTTGTGGTGTGTGGTGTGCAGTGGTTGTGGTTGTGGTTGTGGTTGTAATTGTCAGGCGAGACCCATGAGCTATCGACGACTATGGAAGGGGTCTAAAGTCCCATAATGCCGGAACAACGGTGAACGGGGGCGGGGGGTAGGGCAGATTTGAGCATTAAGCTCGTTGGGTTCGGATTTGTGGCAGTGATGATGGTTGTTGTTGTTATTAGCACTCGACTGTGGATCCATTGATAGCAAACAAGGTGGAGATTCGCCACGCTGTTATCGCACCTGATTGGAAGTATCACATCTCATCATGATATCGAATCAGTTCGGAGTTGTTTGGATCATCCTACTCTCTGATCGGGAAAGGTTCAAGTAATGTTCGTCTCCGGGTCGATATGGAATAAATCCAGTTACTTCTCGTTTCCCTAAGAGGCGGCTAGCTTTCCAATTCATTATGATGATCGGGTTTCACGCAGCAGATTTTGATTGTCGTTAGTCCACCGTATGCCAACGACAAACACTTGGCATGCCTGGATAACAGCGACGGTGCAATAGTTCCTGTCAGCGGTGACGAGAAGGAGCATAGGAAGAAACGTGATGTAACAGAGCTGAATTGTCGGGTGCATTGTCCCGGCGGAGTTGAAGCCTGCTCTCTTGAGTGCGGTGATCACCAAATTTTGACCAAACAGAATATCAGAAGTCACCTACCTGCCAACGGGGACGCCATTGCGGTAGAGCTTCGAGTTGAGAGATATAGAAACCGACCAGCGATCAGACCTTTCTATGTAAGTAAGAAGAGGGTGTAAGTCGAAAGCGCGAGAGAGTCTCAGTCTAGAGCGAACTAAGATTTAGATAGGTGCTGTATCGCCTATAGCTTCCTGACTGAATAAGAAAACCTTTCTTTAGGCGGAACGTCTCACGTCTCTCTTGTGTCCAAAAAGCTCCGCGTCAGGTTACGCTTCGTCCAATGCTAAACGCTGCCCATCTATCGCTTTCGTATGCCTTTCCTGTGTCTTTCGGCACACTTCCTTACATTTAAGCAACGGGCTAGGCGGCTATTTCACCCACTACAGGTCCCCTTCCTTCCTTCTCCATATCCATTACCTTCCAGAAGTCACATCCTTTGCCATCGTTCTGTGCTCCTGCATAGCACGTCCACCAATACTTATCCGTCTTCCCATCCGTTCTATTCTTCATATCTGGTCGTAGAATCGTCGGTATACCGCATTTACACCGAGGGATGCTAGAAGGGTGGAAGTCCGGGCGGTAAAATCTGAAGGTTATGTTAATCCGACAATTGGAGGTGTCGTTCGGAACACGAGGATGTGAGGGTCGATAAAGGTCCATTGTCGATTGCGGGGGTATAGAGTGTTTGAAACGCTCCTGGCAGGATGCGTGCATGATTGTGAGCTAGGTGTAAGGTA
This sequence comes from Armillaria sp. CMW 4456, assembly GCA_028551335.1. Classification (NCBI taxonomy): domain Eukaryota; kingdom Fungi; phylum Basidiomycota; class Agaricomycetes; order Agaricales; family Physalacriaceae; genus Armillaria; species Armillaria sp. CMW 4456. The sequence continues at coordinate 78,532 of JANDKJ010000558.1, read as the reverse complement.
AGTGTATTGATACATGCTAGATACGACTTGACTCACAGAATTGTGTGGAAGAGGTATATTGAAAGTCTGTGCACTTCGTGTCTCCCTTTCTTGCTTGGGAATAACCTCTCGCAAGCTAAAAGTTCTCCGCGTTCCTAGGTGACGAGGTACTCAGCATGCGCGAGGGCTTGAAATAAGGGAATAATACCAAGACTGAGAGAAGCTGAAGACAGTATTAATAGACGTCAATTGAAAGGACGGGGTTCGACGCGCCTATTGTGCAATATGGGCCAAGATAAGTCATCTGGTCCGAATGGGGCCCGACACTCTCCTTTGCACCTTCGTAACAGTTCGACGCCGCAACATTTGCGCGCCAGAGATAGTCTGATCCAGGTAGACCAGCCCACTCAAGGGAAAACCGTTCACGCTTCCGCATCTCTTCATTGACGAAGCGCTCAACAATAACGCATGCCTCTTCCATAGGGGCGGGAAACTGAAGTGGGGGGTCCGTCATTCTACCGTTATACCTGCAACAATATTCAGACTAGCAATTTATCAGAAAGACACCACCTAAGCACCAGAATCGCGCAGCTTCTTGCCAAGCGTCGCCACTCCCTTCTGCACCTTTCTCTCGTGCAAAAAAAGATGTACGATGGGGGCTTTCCACGACTTTGTCGAAAAGCCACCATTTATTGCGCTGCCACCCCCGTGAGGCGTCGACCATAGTGTAAAATAGTTGGCACGCCAATTCTGGCGGTAGGATCGAGAGATGCATGGTGCAAGGGGTGTGATGCGATACCATACTCGGATTGGACAATAAGAGAGGTGGGGGCGACGAAAATTTCTTCTTGGAAGGCGACGGGGGAGCTTGCCGGAGGATCGTCATGAGATCCACGGCTGGTTTCTTCGACGAGCTTGGTGGTTTCGAGGAGGAGGGCGGCTTTCGTTTACAAGTCACGGCCGTGCCATTTCCGTCCTCTTGCTTGATGGATTTACTAGGCTTGTTTCCAAGCCAAGATGCCAGATCGTTCGTCCTTTTTCTCTTCTTTCCTCTGTTATTCAGATATTGAACAGCAGCCTCTACATTCCCGTTGTGTTGCACCAAAGCATCTAAGACAGTCTCATCAGAGTATGACGTACATTTTCTGGAGTTTGATTGTAACAAGCTGTGTACGAGGGCAATGAGCGTGTCTGTATCTTCTGTGCTCATGATGGTTACCAAGAGAAGCGATGGACTTGTGTGCCTAACGGTGTTGTTGTTCGGTCCGGTGGACCGACCGTTCGTCATCATCACTAATCCCACGGCTCTTCAAGTTAATACCTTCTCAGATGCCAGTGGCTCGTATTCTGTCGGGAGCCAAGCTGTCTCATTTTATTGGTGAGTTTCTGTATCCACGGCATTGCATCCTGAGATGGTACCATGACGTCGAACTTCCAGTCGGCGTCATTGTGCTTACTGAGCATCCATCGAATCATTGTTCCGAATACAGAGGAGCTTTTCCCAGCAGCAATGAAAAGGGGAATATGCACTTCCTTCCTGCCAGTATGCAACTGCATCAAGCAATTGCTGTGCTCACTTGATTTGCGACATGAGGGCTGTTGAAACTTTAAGAGAGAGTACACATAAATCAATCACTAAACCATAAACCTGTGTCTGCAGAGCGCAGATTTTACACCAGTGCTGTCAAATAGTATCTCACAATTTGAATTGCAATCACTTCTCTATCCTATTTGGTCCCTACCTTTATCTAAGTGCTGACAGGTATTTGCATGACGCTCACGAGACTGTTGAAAAGTACTAAGAGAAGATGCGTCTCCTGTATTCAAAAATCAAACAATCAATGCCTTAAAGAACGAGTTCATAATAATCCGTTGCTTTGGCAGGTACTATAGGTCATCTACTCTCCTGATAGATCAAGAAATTACTTTCTCTAGAAGAAATTGACGCAAAATTCAAATATCCGCACAACACCTCCAGCAAAATACTGCGTTGGGAATAACGCACCATTATGGGGAACATGAGCAGATTGCCACAGAGAATAACACCTCCCTACAGTGCATCCAAAGAAATTGTGGACGAACGCTCCGAATTTGTTCCGATGGAGCATCAGTAGATGTAAGCTCACCTGATGAAAACCGAAATGGGTGTTCATAAAACTCGTAGATTGTTCCAAGAATTCTTCTCATTCCTTGCAAAGAAATAGTCCATTCGCCTAACATTTCTTTTAGAATCTTCGTGGCATCATCCATATCTGTTATGGTAACTGATAGTCAAAATTTGAGTGGTGGATCATAGAAGATGACTCCCTCGGTCCAGTCGATGAAGGCAGATTTTCAGGGGACATCTGTCAGTTTACGAATACAACCGTGGCTAAACCTCAGCAGCAGATTCTTTGGTGTACTGTCTGTCAGCAGTGACACGAACTTGCGTATGATCCCATAGTGGCAGAGCGTATGAACAGTTCAATATCGTAGCAGTGGCATTCAGTAGAACACGGTAGTGTAGTCGTACGTGGATTCGCCCAATCCACCTTTCTGTTTACCTTTACACGGATTCTGCGGCATCTGCCGGGCCGAAGCCTCTTTGACCTGTACCACCATGGCGTCGCCAACCCCGCCTCCTTCAGAGACGCCTGAAACAACCAGCTCTGCCGCCGAAACACCATCTAAAAGCTCAACGCCAACGCCCGAAGAGCCGTCGTCGTCGGCTGAAACAACGGGATCGACAACGGTAGCGCCCTCAAACGGGGACTGGCAGGCCATCTTTTCAGCCCAGCACAACGCGTACTACTTTTACAACACGGTTACCGCAGAGACTACATGGGAAAACCCCTTGCTCCCACCTCAGCCTGAAGCCACGGCATCGTCCTCCCTATCTTCCTACGACGCTGCTCTCGCTGCAGGCATAGACCCCTCCCTCGCCTACCTCGACCCCACCCTCGGCGCCCCAGCCGGCTCGTCCGCTGCCTACACTGCCACTGCAAAGTTCAACGCCCGCACAGGCCGTTTCACCGCCAACGATGCCCGTGACCCGAGTCATATGTCAGAATACGAGAGGGCGAAGCGAATGAGTGAGTTTTATTTCGATGTGGGGGCGTGGGAGGCGCAGAGGGACCAGCAACAACAGCAGGAGGAAGCAGAGGGCAAAAAGAGGAAGAGGCCGAGTAAGAAGGATTTGGTAAGTCCCAACTTGTTATTTTTGGGCGCTGCTGGGCTGATGCTTTGCTCGTGGGTAGGATCGTTTCAAGGAGCAGAAGAGACTGAAGAAGATTGCAAAGACCGCTTGGCTGCGGACGTAGATGTCTTCTCAATCACAGTGTCTTTATCGTGCTCAACGACAACCATCGAATACTATTACCTTTGAAATCCTCCCGAGTTTGACTGATGCTTGCCAATATACAGAGCAGGTCACACAGCTTACTATAGGTTTAATACCACATTCAGTTCCGCGCACTGAATTTATAAAGCACACTACAGAAAGAAAAACATATTTACTAGCACAGTTCACATACAAAATCACACGTTTATCTGTCATGTTACACAGCTTGTGCTTCAAACATTGCCCTAAATTAAGAAACCATCAACTAACCGTCCCAAAACAAGGGCCACAGAACCATTTACCTTGCGGGTCAAGAACCAGATTTCCCAACTCGGTCGTATAACCATTCCTCGAGCTTCGCCTCCTCCCCTACCACCCGCCCCGCCCGTCGTGCCCTGGATGGACGGGGCTCCTAAGAGCCAGCAATACCGTCAGATGTCATCATCGTCCGAATAAAACTCATCCTCCTCCTCCTCATCAATCGACGTCAAATTAGTAAAATCAACCTTGTACCTCAACAAACCCCCGATCCCGCCGAAGCCCTTGACGAACTGCGCCCCCTCCTGCGACCGATTTGTGACAAACTCAAGGTTTGCACCAAACTCTTTGTACTTTTCCGCGAACCACTCTAGGAGCGCTTGGGGTTCCTCGGATTGCTCCATTTCGAGGCCGGTAGATTTGTCCAGGAATTTAGATCGATCTTTGTCTTGTTCTTTGTTGTGGTAGATGATGATTTCCTCTATCAGGTCTGTGGTTAAGAAGTACGGGAGAAGAGAAGTGGGGGGTGCGAACCTCCAGCGGCGTTACGGAGGGTGTAACGTGTAATATCAAGGTTCTCCCATACGATCAGAGTCTCGACGGCTCCGAGTTCGAGTGCCTTGAGCGTGTCTTCGATACCAAAGCAGTACCTGCCAGTATCCTGACTGATTTCATCAAAGTACTTCTGAATGAGCCGCTTTTCTTGAACAAACTTGACATTCGCGAGAGACTCTGCAGCGAGTTCGATGGCCTAAAGGCATCATCAGAGACGTGTTAAAATTCCACAGCGCGTTAATTTACCTGGTTGAACCCATTTTCACCACCATAACTGACATCCACGACCTTGATGACCTTAGCTGCCAACCGCAAGTCGAACATATCACTCTGGCTGAGCTCCGTCTTGAAATCCGCACTTCCCGCAAGGACGAGGCCGGTAACGTTGACCTTGTCGTTGGTGATAAAATGCTGGACAGCGAGCTCGGCAACTTTACGGACGTAGTTGTGCCTTTTCTCGTCACGAAGACGGGAGAAACGCAGAGCAGACTGACCTCCTCGTCCGTGCTTCTTGGGGAGGTCGACGGTGAATTTATGGACGACCTCACGGGTGTTCCCAGCGAGGGTACCGAAAAGGGTCCCGTTTCCGTCCATGACGATGAACCCAAACCGAGAATCGGACTCGAGAAGCTCCGAGAGCGCTTCGGTATGGAACTTGTTGTCGCAGAGGTAGAGGGACCTGCAGGTGGTAAGGACAGAGGGGCAATAACACAGGTGTAACGTACGTGTTGACTGGCTTGTGAGGCTCGAAATCGAACGAAACCTTCTTTTCCTTGCCTTCATCTGTAAGGATCGTGCCGACGAAGAGCACAAGGCCGTTGGGGGGAACTCGGTTGTAGAGCTTGAGCCGTTGCTGGGTGCTGGTGATGGCCGCTAGTACAGAGAGACGGTTGACTCGGGATTTGATGTTGGACGCTGTGCCGTATTCCTGTGTCAACATGGCAGACGCCCGGGATATTTGATCCTGCGAGGATGCTCAGTACTATGCGCACGATGGGTACGGGCAGATGGACCTTTGGAGGCAGGATCAGGCTGATCATGGATGTCCCTGCCCTGAAGGGGAGATCAGGATCGTAGCGACGACAGACAAGGAACAAAGGACGTACCCTCTCGCAGAGTCGAGGCTCTTGATCAGTTTCTTGATTTTCCACATCTGAATATTCTGCTCCGCCACATCTTGCGACATCGTAAATGCGCTTGGATTTTAAAAACGGGTGAAAAGAAAAGGAAAGGCCAGGTGGCCGCGATGATGGTAGGAAGGAGAAAAAGGAAAACTGGAATCGGAGACTGCTTAAAATTTCCAGCACGTGGTCACTTGACACTGATCACTGGTCATCATGGCAGATAAACGCAAGAATGACTCTCGTGAATACAGGAAACGCGTATCATATCGTCTGCTAATGACTCTACTTAGACAATCCTCAAACGAAGAGGAGACGACTCTCGGCACCGAGACCCTTTCCGGTAGTACCAGCATCTGTCTCTGCCACAGGTCCCCGCTCAGCACATAAACAAGGCAAGAATCTCATTTGTATATCAAGGAAGACCACCCTAGGCGCGTATATGCGACGATGCAAGGACCTTGCTATGAAGGATGGGTGCGCTTCGACGTTTCTTTCCAAAGTTTACTTCTGAAATAAATCTGTAGATATAAGATCATTCATCTAAGCGCTATGGGCGCAGCGATCCCCCATCTCCTCAAATTGGCCCTGGCGCTGCCCCCGATTTTACCTTTTGACGTTAGGGCTGAGTATAAGACTGGGACGGTGGAGGTGCATGATGAGGTGGATGGAGGTGAGGAGGGTGATATCACCTATGAGACAAGAGGAAAGTCGACGTTGATGGTGGTGATATTCTTGGATGGTAAATCGGTTGGGGAGACGAAGCCAAAGGGTGAGGTGGTGGTTACAGAACCAGAGCAGGACGAGGAGGACGTTGGGGAGGCCGTGTGATTTGATCGTGAGCTTCGCCCTGTTGACTTTGTTTTGGATTACTAAATGGCTCTGTAGAATGCACTGTCATTCAACAAACTGGAGAAACTTGACGCTTAGCATGGATTTGATAGTAATCCTCAAAGGGAATTTTGGGGAGGGTGTACGTTTCTCTGCTGTGCTGAGAGCTTCATACTACGTTTGACACTTACCGACTTAACAGATGTATCTTTTACTGGACCGTCATATCTAATAACAAATCGAGATCTTGGAACCCCGAGTTTGGTACGACATTCAAGGGAAAACTAGAACACCCTCTAGTTTCTGTGGCGTGTCTGCTGCACGGCACGTTACCCCAGGTTTGACTACAAGATGTCAGCCACGATAGAACCGGCGACAGAAATACTACACTATTTTTGGGGAGACTGTTCAACGTAAGAATGAAATGACGCATTCTCGGAACTTGAACTACCCTTTTATACAGATGATTTACTCCACGTGTATCAGTCGAGTGTATTTTTCGCCTCAGTTACCTGTAAACACACATGGAGAAGCGAATAAGCGCACCGCTGAGAATCGAACGCAGGCCTCCTGAAAACTAAGAATTCTAGCCTCGATGAATACGTCAAGAAGGACAGAAGCTCCATGGATATCTACTCCAAAGTGTATTAATGCTTTCCAGTGCACAAAGACTCGAGGGACAGCCTGGATACTAACATTATCCCCGTATCTGGGATCAGACATTTGAGAAGTACTGCTCAAAATACTTGGTTAAGTTGTACTTCCTGTCGCAACCCTAACATGTCCTGCTACTAGGCGACTGGCGCCTTTCCTGTGTATTCTTTACTGTTTGACTCCACAGATTCTTTTTCACTGATAAACACCAAGCTTCGCGTGAGATCGTATAAATTATTCGTGAGCTTCATGACATTGTGTGCTTTCGATTTGGTTTACCAAACGGATTCATAGGTTGTATTATTACATAACTTGGCTACCAGACCTAGAGACATTTGACACACTAGATGTGTTCGAATGAAATCCACAAAACAACGGGCGAATTCGGGGAAGACCGTTTCTTGTGAGTATGCAATTGAATCTTATTGACACTGATTGAATCCACAGATGTTTCTTGATTGTAACATCATGTTCATAACTGAATCGAGGCACAAGACACATCATTCAGAAAACACCCATATTATCAGAGCGGTCGCATGAGACTTCAACCCGTCGCCCTACCTCTTGGTAGTTCCACAATCCAGGGACAGTGACTGACGACATAGAAGTGTCGAATGAAGGGTTTCAAGATGTTGCACCATCCGCAGAATATTATGATAGGAGCGTTTATAATTGTAGTCAACACCCTTTGGCGAATACCATCAAGCAATTCCATATGTAAGACAAGTTACCATTACGTGGCATCGCGCTGACTTAACACCTTAAGGCTTCCTTGGACCAACTTTGTAGAGTGAGCGGTCGCGATCAAGACTCCTTCCTGCTACAGATGGAATTTCAGGCCCACTAGGAGGTACGCGTCTCACGAAAATATATCATGCCATACCATCTGATCAACGATGTAGCCATCACGCGTGTAGAAATCAGCTGTTGTCTGAAACGAACAATGAATCGAAAAACAACGGTGGCTCGGTGTTCTTCCTGCTTACAGCAAAGTCTTTGTCAACGCCGCCTCCGCGAACCCTTGGTCTAAAGAAAAAACCAACTCCTATCATTTTCTCCCTGCTACCGTATGCCCGGCTAGCTGCTGTTACACGCTGTCAGCTACAATGGGGCAGACGACAGAAAAAAATTCCAGGGACTGGTCAACGTAAGGGTGAATTATCGCGCTCTTGGTGTTATATTGAACTGCTCTTTCATGCAGGTGATTTAACCGAAGTGTATAGTTTGGATGGATTCTAGGCTTGTCAGCTTGCAAATAAATACGGGCGAGAACGAACAAGCAAAACCACTGGCGCTAGACGCAGCACTTTTGAAATCGGGAGTTTTACCTCGATAGAGAAGCTCAAGAACGCATTACCATATGCTTTGCAGTCCATAATGTCGTGCTATCAAGCGAACTTCGGGTTGTGAGCTTTGCCTGATTGTCTGAGTTGCTGAACAGCTCCACGGAGTCTAAACTTTATAAAGAACATGCCAATCCTGGAACCTCGGGTACGATCAATAGCACGCGTTGTTGCGGCATTCACTAACCTTCAAGGGAAAATGGCTATTCCTCTTAGGTTTCCGATGGATACAGTTAGGGCACGACTTGACTACACGCTGTCGGTCAGAGATGGGAATTTAACAAATCGTGGAACGCACAGAACGGGGTAACAGTGTGTGGTACAGAGGCTGGACCCCAAAGCCGTCACGATTGTCGGGACTGCATCATTAATTCTACAGTAAGAATGACGCGTTCTTGTTCTTGTGACCCCTACTGATGCATTACCACAAGCATATGTAGTCCCAGATAGAGGTCCTTTTGGAGTCTTTAGCCTGCGAAAATCAATGGCGAGGGAACGAAGGAATATTGATCTCGGACCGCCCCGGCTTTGCTCGCTAAACGCTGCACTATTTTTACATTAACCAACATTTTAGAAGCACAAGAACCTCATGCTCTTCTACTCTGACGTATAACGGTACTCCGAGTCTGAAAAACTGGCACCTGTTCCGGTACAGCAACATGGCACGCTACCTGTTCGTCGTCGGCTTACTGTAGGTTTTTCCCTCAGTCAATCCCCCGATTTTCGGCCCAAGATTGCGGTTATGGTTGCCGGAGCGTACCAGACGCTTGGAGACGCGGATCACTTAGGACCACTACATTCCGTTTGTCTTTCAACGCGTGCAGATAGTAACCGCTACTATATAGCGGTGAATTTTAGTCTCATATACTTCTCCAACAGGCCACATCCTTGTCCTCGTGCGTAGATTTCAAGCCCCACTTCCCGGTACCGAAGAGCGCGCGTCCCACCTTCTGTTTATGATTAGCAAGGCCGACCCCTGTGATCTGAGGTGTGTGAGAAGGCGGTCCTAAAGTTCCCAGTATACCAGGTACCGTCTCCTGTTTCGAAACTTTCCAATTTACTTAATTATCCCACCCTGGTCCATGTAAGTCCTAGGCACTCCGCATTAACTTGGCTCCTTCGCTTTTTTCTCATCCATGATCCTTATTAAAGGCGCGTCGTTAGATGGAAAAAACAGACCAGGACATAACAATGGGCATTGCATTTGCTGACTGCTTGAAGCAGCCTGACATCTCGTATCACCCCGACGAGGCCAAGTATCTTGCGCGCACGGCGCGCCGTCTGGCTGAAGAGCCTTCTCTTCCGGATGTCCCCCTCCCGGATGGCTTTCCTCCCCGTGTGGAAGGGCCCATTGTTTGGGATGGTGGAGACTGGACGAGCGAAGACCAGTGGGTTTACCAGCTTAGTGGCGCTGAGTTGAAGGAGATCGACATTGCACTTAAGCATTTCAAAGGTCCTTCGAGTTCGATCAGACACATTTATTGCATATTGTTGACCCTTACGTTTCACAGGCACCGGGAAACCATTAGGCTGTATCAACGAAGAGACGTTCTTCCTACCTACTCTTGGCCCTGTATTGAAGGATCTTGCTCGCGAACTCTACTCTGGTCGGGGTTTTTTTGTTTTACGGACTATCCCTGTGGACCAGTACACAAAAACAGAATTGGCAATCGCCTATGCGGGTACGTTTTCACGCTTCCTGTACATCCATCTCAGCTTTATGTCCATTGCTAGGTCTGTCTTCACACGTCGGCTCGGCTCGAGGGAAGCAGGATTCCACTGGAGCCATGCTTGCCCATATTAAAGACCTCACTGTCAGCCATGCTCAAGAAGAAGGCGGTATTGGGAATTCGGCGTACACGACGGACAAGCAAGTCTTTCACACCGACGTGGGCGACCTGATCGCCTTGTTGGCTATCCAGTCTGCTGCCGAGGGAGGTGTGTCGAGAATTAGCAGCGGAGGGACTGTGTATAACGATATTGCGGCGACACGCCCTGATCTCGTCCATACGCTGGCAGAGCCTTGGCCCTTGGATAGGTGTGTTTGGCGCGTTCATCTAGGACATGTACTCACGTCGACAGCTTTGGTGGATCCCCTGGATATACAACACGTCCCCTGCTCTACAACGAAGACGGACATATCATAATCCAGTACTCCCGACGACATTTCACGGGCTACGGTTTGCAGAAGCGAAGTCCCCATATACCACCCATCTCCGAGGCTCAGGCAGAAGCACTCGATGCGTTGCATTTCGCTGCCGAGAAGCATTCGTTGGGATTGAATTTCCAGAAGGGCGATATTCAGTATATAAACAGTCTAGGCCTACTGCATTCTCGAGATGCGTTCCGAGATGACGAACAGCATACGTGAGTGTAAATGGTTTTTTGCAGAAGATTGCTGATGACGACAGACGACATCTCATTCGGCTATGGCTTCGCAATGACGAGCTGGCTTGGAAGACACCGGGTCCTCTGCAACACATATGGAAGAGATTATACTCGGTTTCTCCTGAAGATCAGCGATTCCCGGTCGAACCTGAGATCAGGAGGAAAGAGAGTGGTGCGACGAAGTGAAAGAGGTTCTGTGTAATTTCTACCTGCGCTATAAGTATGTAAACTCTGGCCACCTGGAGTCAGAGCTGAAATGGATAAATGCTAAGACCTTATCGATTATCACGATCTCATATCAGGAGGTCTCTGTTATGTCCGCGCCCTTCAATGGCCACATTCAGACTGCTGGTATGTAGTATAAAAGTAAAGCTTAGCAGACGAGGCCCAGTCGAACCGAGGCATCGTAATAGAGGTATGAACGCACCTGGGTACAAAACTGCACATGAAGTAGTGCATTTGTCTGTAAACTGAATGTCTCCGACTCACTCGCATCAGCTATTGCTGGTATGGTATTGCTGGCATCCGTCGTCAGGATCTTGACTCCAGTGTGCTATTTAAAGGATTGCTCGGTGTTTCCGGGTAGTAAGAGAACAAATGCGATGTTCAGAATACGGGCCGGACTGGACGTGAGGACCTAGACATGGAGGATGAAGAGAATGTCATGGAAGTTAGTAAACAAGAGGCCGCCTTTCACGTGGTCTATTTTCTCACGACTCCCATTCTGGGCGTCCATCTTTGGCAATGAGCTGAAGAACAGCTTTTCATTCGCCTTGATACTGCCTCGACACCATACCCTCCGGCGTGTCATTTCCAAGGCTGCCATGGATGACACCACCTCCATTAATGGCGAATCCTCGTCATTAGTAACCTCCATAACCTCAATTCTTGGTATCAAAAGCCAGACATTGAGATTTCGTCCACACAGGTCAACCCAAAAGCCCCACGTTATACTGCGACGCGTCCAAGAGTCGAGCAGTGAAGGGTGCTCCGTGTTCTTTACCTTGTTTGCCCAGAAACGCATCGAAGTGAAGCCCGGTAAAGAAATCCTTCTCGCCATTGCCTCTCCAGATGAGCGTTACAAAGATCAGGCCATGGTCCTTGAAGGTGACATAGAAGAGATTGAGTCTGAGCATGATGAACAGGATTCTGGTATCTGTCCAAGATGTCACGGGCGGGAGGAACGAGAGGTATTGCCTCCGCCACTCCAGGTCTCCATGCCTCCGAAAATGCGTCGGGCATGGAACAGAAATCTAGAGGACACCGTTCCAGCACCAGGTGCGCTTGATATTTGAATTCTTACTATTATGCCCATCAACATACCCATAGACACCGCTAGCATCACACGTGTGTCTGTTGGTGTGCAGGCTGCGCCTTCTTTTTCCATGTCTTCAGTTCAATGGCAACCTCAAACTTCCTGTGCATCTGTTCAAGCACATTGCTCTACATCGTCTACTTGCGTTCAAACTTCCCTACCACCCTCACCGGTGCACGTTTCTAGCGAAACACAGACCTCTATTACGCACACGACTACTCAGGTGCAGACAAAATTGCAGTTACCGCTGACTCTTGCATCAAGGGATATTCATGTAAGTGTAGGATCTCAGAAAGTTTTTTTGTTCTTTGATGGACGCGTTTAGGAACGGTCTTTGTCGCCAATGGAGCTGGATTCTCAATGCAACAGTCCCCCTGATTCACCTGCCTTTTCACCAACAGGAGTGCCCGCCATGATTGCCGTTCTGGACAGTTCTACGAACACACCGACTTCCATCTCATCTAGTTTTGGCGAGACCGACATGGAAATTTCTCCAATGGAATCCTCTGCGAGTCCGTTAACACCGCTGCCACCATACATGATGCTGCCTAGTCCTATCAAACAAGAGGACTCCGATTCTATTGATTTCGTCGAACCCGACACACTTCTGGATTTTCGCTTGCCGGTTTCCATCTGCGCAGCCGAAAAATCTGGAAGATCCGGTAATACATCTGTTGACATCTCTAATACTCCGGGGACATCATCTGGTGTTGACGTAGATGAATTAACTCGCCAAAAGTCTCAAGATGTCTCTATTGGTGTTGAAGAATCAAAGTCTTTGAAGCGTACCATTTCGAACCCTTTTGTGTCGGCCGGTTTTGTGTCCGATTTTATCGGTAGTGAAAGGAAGACAACCCCGCAAAACGTACATGTATCTTCTACAGAGGTATGTATCTCAGATAAACTCGTTTATTTATTGATCAAATAGTTATAGCCATCAACAAGCCACAAGCCCACTTCTGAATGTCAAATCTTGCCCGCATGCGGTGCTGTTTCAGGCGTGACCTCTGGTGAAAGTAAAAATAAAGGACCGCAAATACCTATCGACGCCTCGTTCAATAAATCCCACCTACGACGCAAGCCAATTCCGACAGAACCTCGAGCAGCCCGGCGAAAACCGCCCACCGTACCAAGGTCCATGCTTGCTTTAAGCGCCACTAATCCCACTTCCGAGAATACTTCCGCGGCAGGGGACTCCCCACCGCCGGATCCAAAATCCTTAGCGTACATAACCCCCGGAAGCGCCTCTAACCCGTTAGGCATACGACCTTGTTGCAGTCTACCGACACCCCGTCAGACGCCTATTTCTTCTGATAATCCGACGAAGAAACGTATCGTTTTGGGATCTAATTGGCCATTAACCAAAGCTACCTCGATTAACGTTGGCAGTGCTGCGAAATCGTCTCTACCGCCTACTAATGGGTCGGCGCTTTCGAGTATCGAGGGCTACACCTCTCCATCGCCTCCGTCGTCGCCGCCACCACCACCTCCTCCAAAAAATCCTCCTCTCGAAGTCTCGCCACCCAGACCTGAGATACTAGTCAGTCAGGTCAAAGATGATAATACGTCACCGACACACCCTATGGGCAGCAAGTGGAAACGTATCTCACGTCAATCGCCTGCTCAGCCTGCAGGACGGATAATTTCAAACGCTCAAGCAGCACTGGACGAAAGGGGGAAGTCAAGAGGTGCGTATTTCTATTACCTCCGAGAGGTAGGTAGTATAAAAATCTCCTGTCGGCGTGCATAGTGTCCACAGCACCTGCTGAGCCGGACGAAAAATCACTGGACTCGCGGACATCTTCTGTGGAAAGGACTGTCAGAAAGTCGACAACGCTTGTTGAGATACCTACCAAGGCTATTCGACTGGTCGACGAGCCGCCCTTAACTACACCTATGAAGAGGAAGGCGTCTGAGGGTTTGAACCATTTCGACAAGTATACTCTTTTCCTAGCTAATGTGCAGCAACGACAGATGCATTACCTATCACACCCACGAAAAGAAAATCTTCCAACAGTATGTTGAGATATTTCACAATATGGATTGTTCATAATCTTTTTTCAGCCACACCTATCCCGGTGCAATTGCCTGTTCACCATCCCTTACCACCGAAACCTGCGCAATCTCAAGGTTGCGGGTCTACTCGAGGCATTAAGCATGAACGAGCTCCGTCGTCCGATCTCTACGATTACGAGCACACCAAAAAGCCACGTCAAAGATTCAAATGGCCTACCATCAAGTGCCTGCACTCAGTCGTGCTCAAGGGCAGAGGTGACTCAGTTATCAAGATGATAGCGATATCCCCAGATGGCCTGTACGCTGCAGTGACATGTAAGCATGCATAGTTCTCTTGACTACCTCTCTTATTCGGTGTTCAGGTAATCGAAATACACGGGTATGGAATGCTCAAAAGCGGTCTGAGGTCGTACAATTATCACACGGCGCTACAGTCGTCTCCGTTGTTTGGATAGAAGGTAGTTCTGGAATAATAACACTTCAAGAAGATGGCGTGGTCTGCAAATGGATTCAAAGAGTAGATCCTGTGTTTTTGAAATGATCTCTTACTGAAGGATGATTTGTAGGAATCAAACCAATGGCACTGGACAAAGATTGTCGATGCTGGTAAAGACAAGGGAGCAGAAGAACGTTCAATGTGCCTAGCATATAGACATGACCGTGTCGCTGTCTCCTTACCTCATTCTGGCGTCAAAATCTGGATATGGAATAAAGGTACAGGCGTTACTTTCATTTTGTAGCTATGATCACCAATCCATCTCTTGAGGCACATGGCAGCTGCAGAGGCCTATTCTTAGGCAAAACGTGACAGCTATTAAATTTGTGCATGATGGGACCGCTCTTCTGGGAGGAACAAGAGACGGTGTTTTGTAAGTAACGGTAATAGTCAATTTATGGTGTCCTGAGTTGTTGGAACAGGTGGTACAGCGAAGTGCCCAATGGAACATTGCGGATGTATGCGTCGATGAAGGATAAGATGTAAGTCCCCGTCTTCATACCTTCAACTATAGTCTAGATTGTGACTCGACTAGCGTGGATATAGATCTCAATGCGAGTGGTACTTGCGCACTGGTCACTCAAACGGGAGGAGTGGCTCGTTCAGTGGATCTTCGAACCGATAGACGAGGTCAAGTAATAGCTGTCTATGGTAATACGGAGACTGAGACCTGGCCGTCTGGTGATTTTGGTGCTGCGTTCGTCGCAAATGGGCAGGGTCTGCTGCACGGGAGTTATGGGGGGTGCGTTCTTGTATGGGACACGAAGAAAGGAAGTCTGGTGTATGGGCTGGAGCATGAGGAAGGTGAATGTCTACGCTGGTGTTGTATAAACGCCGTATTCACTTTGATCCCGCAGATGATATTATCCAGGCAGTGGCGGTAGATTTCTTCGTCGCATCTATCAAGTTTAATCTGACGCTCTGACAGGGATTTGATGGCTCATCTGGAAAGGACGGTTGCATTATGACTGGCACCAGGCAAGGCGGTTTGTACTGGTGGTCGCAACCAGAGTCTCATCGGTGAGTTTCTTTCTTCCTCCGCAGTGGGTGCTGATAAGTAGCGAACAGATAAGCGCGCGAAAACAACGGAATAACCTTCTTTATTGAACAGTCAATTAATCCTCATATCGTATATATCTTTGCTATCTTGCTGTCGTATTATTTTGGGTTCCTCAGGCAATGTATAATAAACTCGTGTTGTGTAGTATTTGAAATTCGGACGTGGGTAGAATTGAAACGTGAGATTTGAGTTTGCTCGTGTTTGTGGCGCGCGATAGAACCGCTCCTGTACATGCGATCAACTGGCTCGTTTCCACCTCAGACCGTCCGAGACAGTTCTCTCAACGCCCACACACCCTGTCCTCCCCCTTCCCTCTTTGTTTCTGTACGTCATTCATGTCTTTTTATTCTGTTTTCCCGTCTTTTCTGTGTCCTGCAATCGTTTTAACGTCCCTATCAGCTATTCTCCAGACTCTAGAATCGGTTCCGTATACCTCAACGACATCAATTATTGCGGTGTCAAGCTATATATCTCTTAGTTATCTGTTCAAGCCAGATGTAAGTCTTGCATTGATGTTGTGGCGCCTGGATTCGGCCTCGCTGGGTCTCCCATGACACCGCCACGAGGTGCGGTTGTCACGCCAGAGTGCATGCAGGCAGACGCCTTGGCCAGATACCCGCTATCTTCATCTCAATCTTCCTTCAACTCGCTCATAGCGTACTGCAGAATTCCGAACAACATAAACTTGAGTAGGAGTCTTGTTGCAACATGCAGACAATCAAATGTGTGGTAGTGGGAGATGGTGCTGTGGGAAAGGTGAGTCGTTATCAATTCTTCTAAATCCTGATCCGTTCACTGACCGTCCGATTCTGCTGGTAGACCTGTCTGTTGATTTCATACACGACGAACAAGTTTCCCAGCGAATATGTCCCAACCGTACGTTGGCCATCTATGCCCCCATGCAACTCCACCCAGACCCTTTTCTGCGCAGGTCTTTGATAACTATGCGGTGACAGTCATGATTGGAGAGGACCCCTATACATTAGGGCTTTTCGATACTGCCGGTGCGCATCAATATCGCTATAGCCGCTCCGTTCTCCTAATATGATCGTAAAGGCCAGGAGGATTATGACCGTCTTCGACCTCTATCGTACCCCCAGACAGATGTTTTCTTGGTTTGCTTCAGTGTCACATCTCCCGCATCATTCGAGAACGTCAAAGAGAAGTGGTTCCCTGAAGTTCATCATCATTGCCCCGGAGTTCCATGCCTCATTGTAGGCACGCAGATTGATCTTAGGGATGATGCCCAAGTAATCGAGAAACTGGCAAGACAAAAACAAAGACCGGTGTCGAATGAACAGGGCGAGCGACTTGCAAGGGAGCTTGGTGCAGTCAAATATGTCGAGTGTTCTGCATTAACACAAAAGGGCCTGAAGAATGTTTTTGACGAGGTATGGGCGGCGTTGCATCGCTGTCCGGATCTTCTCACTGATCATTCCATCTGTCAGGCAATTGTTGCTGCACTTGAGCCTCCCGTCGTCAAGAACAGGAAGAATAGATGTGTCGTTGTGTGATACCCAGCCCACTCATGACTTCTCTTACCGTTCTTATTCTCAACGTCTCTTCTTAACGATTTATTTCTACCTGACGACGTGCTGATCTGTCGTATCGCCTCTTTCTTATTTGCTCTCTCCATCCATTATATAAATCAGCCCCGATGGTCCTGTCCACTACTAAGTTACTGTTCTCAGCATAGTAGGCGCTCCTTATCCTCCCTCGGTGACCTTTCATTCCATCGTTTCAATAATTCATGACATATGGGTGTGTGGGTGAGATTAATCTATTGCGTCTTTTACATTGGGAACTCGAATAGAATGGACATGCGGAGCAATTTTGCGATGTTGTTGCGTGCGATGATCAAGCAAAGTAGTCGTTTACATGCGGTATCAGCGGGTATGCGGTAAGTTCCCGGTACCGCTCTGTCACGCTTATTTTAGGCGAGGCCTCGGGATCTACAGTCTTAGGCACGAAATTCTGAGAAGACAACATTACAATACCCGTCAAAGCTTGCAAATAGATACACGATACACGAATTCATTCATACGAATGGAAGAAAACAAAGTCGGTGACACCACTAGGATGTCCTTGAATATTCCTACTGATAAACAGGTTTTCAAGCACGCTAATGCATCGATAATCAATATCACTTACCATAAAAACAGGGATGGGATCTATTGATCAGGCGTTCACAACTCTGTAATGATGCTCCTTCATGAGTAAATGAGAACATCGATAAATCAAATAAGAATTACAACCTCTTGCCGACATCCGCGCGGGCCCAGCTGTTCGATATTAGTACCCTAGATCGACAACGGAGCTCATCTGACTTACTGAGAAGGCTTGTGTTCATCGGCCCGTCTAACGGGAGTGGGACCTTCACCGCGCTTCATGACAAGCTGCTTCAGGGACTTCTTCGCGATGGTCTCGTCTGGAACGGGTGCAGCCATAACGAGCATGGCAAAGAGAGTGATGGTAATCACGAGCAGGAAAGCGCGAGCGGAAAACATGTTGATGGAGCACTTGTTATATGAGAGCTGCTACAACAGGAGCTAGTACTGGTAGGGTGAGAGACCAGAAGGCTGGAGGAACTGGACCGCAAGACGGGGTGCTATATATTCATTTTGGAGGAGCGCACTACGGGCACAGATGCCGTAGAGGTGGTTTCAGCATGTCTGGAGCCAAGACGAAGGACAACATGAAGACCGACACCGAGAATAGGCACCAAAAAGATAAGAACCAGTATCGCCCAATATCACACTTGATGGAACATCAATAACGGTCCTGGCGGAGAATTCGTTGATTCGGGTGTCTGACGATCTGTGTCATCATCTGTACGCTTTGAGCCAAAGTGATGGTCGATAATCTGAATGATGTGGAGAATACGCGGTTATAGGCCGCTTGGTCTACGAGGGGAGAGGCTTAAAATGGCGTGGTCCCTGTTCTTCTGTGATAACATATGCAAAACCAGTCTCCAAATAGGTCGTACAGAGTAAAGTTCAAATGCTTACTTCCATGACATGGGAAATTTTCTTCGGCGGTTGCACCGAAGGAGCTCGAGGCTGGTCGGAATGAAGGCAGCGGTATTGATATTGCCGTGAACGTTGTTAGTTCACCAAAGTCCCTGAAACACGAACTTGGGCGCGAATGAAGGTGATGGTAAACAAAGATCAACATCAATTTCTCGTTTTGAGGCTTTCTCCAAACCACCATGTCGCGTCCACAGGACGATAGAAACCAGGAAGCAACCGTGTACCTGGTAAATATAGCCTATAGCTCTATGATATGATAATGCGACTTATCATTTGGTAGGGGAATCTCGATGAACGTTGCACAGATGCGCTAGTATGGGAGCTTATGTTACAGGCCGGTCCCGTTGGTACGTTTCAGGGTCTTCTACTCCACCCATTCTTATCTGACATATGTTTCCATTTCAAAGTGAACGTACATCTTCCTAAGGATCGAATATCGATGGCTCATCAGGGTTACGGCTTCTGTGAGTTCTTGACAGAGGAGGACGCAGAATATGCCTGTAAGATCATGAACCAGATAAAACTATGGGGCAAGCCCATTCGAGTCAACAAGGTTCGTCCCAGGTGTTGTCATTTCTGAATCCAACTCCGATGAAAACTCTTCTCGTTACTTTACATTCCGCGCGTCATTCTAACAATACTATGTTTCTCCTGCTAGGCCTCTTCGGATAAGAAGCAACTTGATGTCGGAGCCAATTTATTCATTGGAAATCTGGATGAGAACGTCGATGAAAGACTCTTGTACGATACGTTCACCGCTTTTGGTATGATGGCGACGACGGCAAAGGTATGCAGTTCTCACAGACTTATGTTTATCTCATTCTGACTTCATGTGGTCACTAGATTGCTCGCGATCCAGGTACAGGCACCTCGAAGGGATACGGATTCGTCTCGTATACAGATTTCGAAGCATCCGATGCAGCCGTTGAATCAATGAACGGCCAATTCTTGATGAACAAAGCGATAACCGTACAGTACGCTTTCAAAAAAGACGGCAAGGGAGAGCGTCACGGTACCTCTGCTGAGCGTTTACTTGCTGCCCAGGCCCGCAAAAACAATGCCTTACCTGTTGCCTCACGTCCGCCCCCCGGTCCAATGGTTTTTGGTGCCCAACCACCAATGCCTGGATTCCAGGGCCCGTATCAAGGACAATTCGCTGGAGTTCTTGCCCAACCGCCGCCACCGCCCGGGTTCACGCAACAGCAGACAGTCATGCCACCAATGGGTATGCCGCCTATGGCTCCTCCTATGCCAATGCCTATCCCACCACCCGGGATGCCGGTATATGGAGGTTTCCCTCCACCGCCTCCTCCAGGGTTCGCCTTTCCTCCTGGAGCCATGCCGCCCCAGCCGCCTCCACAACCACAATTCTAGGGATGGCGTATTGTCACTTTCCGTACTGTATTTGCTTATACTTACCCTTCCCTTCCATATGGTGTGCTGCCGTACAACTTCTCTTTGCTCGGATTTGATGTACTGTTCTATTCTTGTCTTTCAACCGGCCCGCACTATTCAATGACTGGAAGTTTTTATTGGTTGCGTAATGCGAGAGATATCATACATGGAGTAACTTTCACCGGTGTCATCATTCGTCATCGCGCGAATCCCCTCAATCACCCTCGAAACTTGCATAGTGGTCCGAAAGCGTCATAACCGCTGTTTATCGAGGCTTATTTTCGCCGCTGATGGCGGAGTATCTTTTCACGAATTTCAGCGACTCACCTCAGTTTGCGTGTATCGCGTAGACTCAGATGCCAGTTCATTGTTCTTGTGTTCGATGTAAGATGGAATCATGCATAAAAGCCAACACGGGAGCTATCTGCATACAGATTCGGGTTCAAGGCCTTTAGGATCTGAGAGTGGGAGCATCCCTTGTTCCTGGAGCAATGTTCTTTGGACAGAATACGAAATAGTGCCGATCATGATCAAAAGTCTGCATAAAGTCAGGGTGGCCTACTTGGTGCACGGGGCGTTCTCAAAATTCGCGTAATCCTTTCGGAGCTACGGATTTTGCTCCTAAGCTATCACCGAGAGCAAGATTACTAATAGACTCACTATCTATGCCGAGTTCTTCAACAATATCAAGGAGCGGGCCAAGCAGGCAGGCAGTGAACGCGTCGACGTTGTCATACCAGCTAGATATCATTGCGAGAGCTATTCGCATCTTCTCTAACTTGTGACGGAGACAGCAACCCAGTATAGATACAACCTCAATTCGATCGCCAAGCATCGGTTCTCAAAATTTCATCTCCATCTCCATCAGTGCGTCTGTCGCACATTGGCTGGCTCTCGAGGCAAGTGCGCTTCAAAGTAGTAGCGCATCGCAGATTGAGTGAATCTATTGACAAAGACCGGATAGCGTCACTAAATTGCGTGATAAGAGATAGTTCAACTCCCATTCCAACTACCGAGGCTTAACGGCATTCAATTACCATGGACACCGATACCCAAGGGTTCTGATAATGAGACGCATGGGCGGTCTCAGACTCTCGGAGAAATTGAAAGCACGACTACACGATGCACGGAACAGAAGCCACAAGAAATAGACACATTAAAACTTCTTCCCAGTCTAGTTTCCCACCCAGGTGTGGAAAACCAGTAACTGACCTCCGGGAGCGAGATGCGAGATGCAACACGCATCCTTGAAGCCAATCAATAAGTAAGAAGCTTTCCCTTCGTCAACATTGGCAAGGCTTGCTCGATGCTCAGCGGACCCAGAAACGGTTTATCCGAATCCAGGCCCCCACCAACGTCAAGATGAACCTTCCTCAAATGCCTCATCTCCGGCCCCGTCAGTGCCTTATCAAGCGCCTGCCAGTTTTCCCGGATACCATCCAGCGACATAGGCACGTAGTTGTTATATACGTCTTTTGCGGATTTCACTGGTATTGTTAGTGTCACCTCCTGAATACAGTTCTTGGATATCCTGGTGAACATGAGGCTCCACCAGCGGACCGTTATGGAGATAGGAAACCAGGCGTCGAGTGCGGCGAGAGTTGGGGCTATCATCAGGTGGATGTGACGTATACCCGGGAGTCCCATGTCCACGACTATGTCAGTGTTAATCTCTGCCGCTAGAGGAGGAATTTATTAGCACAAAATTTCAGTACTGGGTACACACAACGTACGAAGGACTTCCATCTCTATTTTGAGGGTTCTCAGAGATGGAAAGACCGTCTCTTTGGAATTGAGCAGATCGTTGGCCGCGAGGGCCTCTGGAAGTGTCAGTAAGTGGACCGATAGCGTCGTCACATGCGAGAGGTCGAGCACGTCTAGGTACCCCACGAGATGGACCATCAAGCTCGCGAATCTGATAAAGTCGCTATGCTCCAACGAGAGCGTGAGGCACTCTACCGGTAGTGCGATCTTCGCAGCATCTTGGGGTGTGTGGCTCGAAGGGACCACATCACATAGGCTGATGTGCCTAAGTGCTTGGGCACCTTGGAATAGGGAAAAAATGCCGTATACATCAATGAATGGACAGATTTGGTTGAGGGTGACTTCTTTGAGGCTTGGAAGCTGACTGAAGGTACGCCACAGGAGAGACTTGAATATCTCACTAACATCCCCATAATCGTGGTACCCAAACTCGATGTCTAGACTAAGGAGGTTTTCCAAGCCGACACGAAGGAAGATGGTAGTCCAAGCTTCTTCGGAGTATATAAGCCAAGGACTTTGCGGGTCGACACTTGCGATATTCTTTATTGAGAGCCGCTCGACAAAAGATGCGATGTGGGGAGCCGTGGTGACGAGGTCGGCAAATTGCTGTCCTGTGGATGTTGCTGCGGTTCCCGCTTCCTCCGACTCAAGGAGAGTGATGTTGATTTGAGAGTAAAGGCGGCGTTGGCTCGTGAAAACCCATGATCTAGCAACAAGGGCGCAGGAGGAGAGCGTACGATGATCGTTGGTTGGAATTTCGTTGATAATAATGTCAACAAGTTCCTGGGGGAGGGTGGCGCCGGATCTTGAGTGCGTCTCCATCTGATCTCCAAGCTGCTGTATGCTAAGTATTGTCCGTTCAAATATGTACAAGAAGCTGCTTACTCGCAAAGGCTAATGAATGACTCAAATGAAAGGAATATTCAGGGTTGTTTGTCATGTGCACGTGTCGGTTCATTCCGAATTTTGATGTCATTTGAGTTTGTGGTATTATGTCTGCAACTAGTTACTTGAGCATGTATGGTAAGAGAGCCGAGCTGGGAGGGTATATAGAATACTATAAATAAGCGAAATCGAAAACGAGGACAAAAAAGCATCACGAATAACTTCAGATTCCAGAAAATATGGAGTATACGTGGTAGGCTGTTCGAGAATGTGTCAATTTGAGAGAAAGAGAAATATGGTAGATAGACTCACCTTAAACTCGTAATAGTCCCCGATGGTAGAGAATAGGGAACGCCTGAAGCAACCTCAAGAGCAGCGCTTTGTCAATCTCCAGATCTTCCACTTTCAGATGTACGCTTCTCAGAGAAGACATTTTTGGCTTGCACAGGGCAGCATCCAAGGCGTGCCACACATAATTGGGAACGTGATGAAAGCGGGAGGCGGACCTCTTTGTCAGCGTAAGCGATATTTCCTCGATGATACTGCCTTGGATAGCTTCAAAAGACCGTGTCCACCAAAGTACGATGTCTAGAAGGGAGTTGCCGCAGTGTTCACAAGCTAATGCTTCTACAAGCCTGAACTGCACATGCCGGAACCGACTAAAGCGAGGGGGAAGACATTCCTCACGCCGATGTGGCATGTGAACGCCTTTAGAAGATTTTTTTAGAAGACGAATCAAGTGTGAAACCCAGGAAAGCGTACTACAATTTAGAGTTTGAATCTCCAATATATCCGGCTTCTGGAGTACGGGATTCTCCAATAAGACCTGAGCGGCGTTCGCCTCGTCGGAGTTTGCCACAGAAAGGCTCAGTTTCTTGGAAACACTGAGGTCGACAACAGAAGTGGGGGAAATCAGCCATTCCATGAAGTCCTGAGCATGCTGCATGTGCTGAAGTGACAGTGACAGTTCATGCAGCGGCATGGAGAATCTGGGCGAGGGGAGGAACATATCCGGTAGGACCTCGATGGCGGAAATCGATAGATCGCATATGGAACGAGACCGGATAAGACTGAACAACTCGTTCAGTCGAACTTGGAAGTCTTCCAGCGCGATGCTCTTGAGCGACTCGAGCTGGAAAATGGCAACAAGGACGCTCTTGATTGACAGAACGTCCTCCCACCACAGACCGCTGAAGGAGATATCGACACTTCTGAGGCATGTTAGCAGGGAAATGACAGGCATGAGGACTCCAACCGAGGCAAGGAGCCATCTGCGCGTTGAGTCAGAGGTTCGCCCTTCATCGCATATTTCGAGATGTCGTACATGGCGTCCGAGGTGAGGAGACGCGGTCAGAAGGCGATGAAAGGTATGGCATGGGCTCATTTCCAATGGCAGTGGCTCTGGAGGCGCCTCGAGAAAGATATCAGAAAAGATGTGTCGCTGGCTGGATTCCTTCCATGGGCGGGAAACGAGCGCACAGGCCTTGAGTGTCAAAAAATCTTCTTGCAGCTCGTCCGTTATCTGATCGATGATTTCCTGAGGTAGTGGATTGCAGCTGGTGGCGACGACCTAGAGCAAATTCGAGGGTGTTGGAATGAGAAGAGTAAAGAGGACTGCTCACCATTGCTGGCAAAGAGAAAAAATGAAGCCAAGCTCTTTTAGCTCCGCTTGTGGTCGTCGCCAGGGCCCTATATCCGAGTCCTTGACAGCAATGATGCCCATCCTCTGCATCTTTCACAGCGTCACCCAGGCATACAGTTACGCGTCCAAGTATCACCATTTCGCATCTTACATGCTGTCCAATATTGAACCCCATGCATGTTATATTTTCGAAGTCGTCGTTACGGTCCCAGGATCACAGTGCCACGACCCGCTGGATTTCAGATTGAAAGGTATGTAGGTTCAATCATCATAATCGATTTTTGAGATGAATCTGGTGGTTTTCCAGGGCCAGGCCAAAATACCTACCTGGCGTGAACAGAAATGCTTTGATAGCCGATTTCTTTGGCGTTCGTCGACCATGGTACCCGAATCACTTGTTTGTCTCTTGCTATTTTTGCTGGGATCCACTCTCATTAGCCTTTTCGTTGGCGCGCGGTTATGGTGTTAACGTTAACTGTAACGAAAGACGTGGTCACTGAGTGAAGACCCCGTCGTCCAGGGCCTAGGCAATGTTTAATTTATTTCACTAATCTCGTCATTCTAATCAGCCTTATCCCTGTGCTATTATTCTAGAAACCTGGCAAATTGGTCTATTCGTTATCAGTCTGTTCATACGGTGATGGCCGTTGCAAGGCGATAAGCATTTCGTGTGATATTGAGTCACTTTTCGTAAATCTCCCTCTCTCGCCTTATCAGACCTTTAACCTTGACGTGGTAGTTCATGCTGAGCGACGTAGTTTCGAAAGAATGTTTGTAGCCTGGTACTGGAGCCCGAGGATGGGACTGTTGCTTTCTTGTTTCCATACAACAGCATGAATTTGAATGCAAGGCGGCACCAGACGTCTGCCATGAAAATCCGTCCCACAGTAATGAGCCAGTTGCAGTTCTTCTGAATATTTGACTAAATTCTGGATCACAATGGAAGCTTCATTGTATTGATTCTTAGACGAGTATCAAGGAAAATAGGCAATAATTTCAAACACAATGTTGAGAGAGCGAGTTCATACTTGACAACGGAGCATGCGTGGAAATGCTGCCAGACACAAATGCGCGTCAATATCGACACGAATCCAGGGTGACCTCCAGAACAGTTTCAATCGTTGTCCAGGGCAGTGAAGAGAGTAGTCACACTTTAAGAATTCGGTGGGAGTGATGGAGTTTTGGACGTTTTCACTGATTCTTCCGATTTCACAATTTATAAGCGAAAGTCATACTGGTCGGCGCCCAAAGCTTGATATTCGATTGCTTGACTGACCACTACAATGCTAGTTCATGTTCTGCTTGAAATGTAAATCAGCTCGTCTTCATCTTCCTGATTCATAGGTATTTCAAATCCTCTAAAGAAAATGGTCCTTTGTGAGGAGCAGGCGGTTCTGCCAACTGAAGCATCGTTAGGAAGTCATGCACGATGTCGGCCGCAGCGATGCCAGTAACATCAGCTATAGACAAAACTCAGCAGCATGTAATATTTAGCGTAACGTGGACCACTTACCCGAATCATAAGCGGGAGCGACCTCGACGATGTCAGCGCCTCTGAAAAGTGCAATCAGGCGGAGAAATATTAAACGACGGCAGACGTACACGAAGTTCAGTCCAGATAGGCCACGGATGATGCGCTTGACTTCACGAGTTGTCCAACCGCCTGTTTCGGGTGTTCCAGCTACATAAAAAGGTGAGCGCGTGTATCAGTGGTGCAGCGAGAATCGTGGCGTACTTGCAGGGGCCAGGGCTGGGTCAACGACGTCGATATCGAGACTGGTAAAAAGAAATAATCAGCAACCAGTCATGCAAATCAGACAGACAGAGGAATCAGAGCACCTGAGGTAAACAGGGCTGTTCCCAATCCTCTGTCGTATTTTCTTGATGATGTTTGTGATACCATAGTCGTCAATATCGTCTGTGCTGATGACTTGGAACCCGACAGCGTCGTCATGCTCTACGTCCTGGATTCCCTGTGCAACACATCGGTCATTTAGTATGGACGTCTCAGCCTTCAAGCCAGGGACTTACGGCCATTTTACACCGAATGCCTGCATGTATACTAGTGTTCGTCATCAAATTCTCTTCAGCAGCAACGGCAAAGAATGTGCCGTGAGTGATACGTTCTTGGCCGGTCGAAGCAGGCGGCCATGTATCGAGATGAGCATCAAAGTGGATCACCTGGTTGTAGTCAGTTAGCAAAAATCCAGAAGGGTGTAGGCATGATAGCAACTACTAACAGATACCGGGCCGTAGACTTTATTGAGGGATCGCAGGATAGGAAGAACCTTTACAGAAACTGTCAGATTGTGAAGATTGTGGAGATTGAGATACCTACGATTGTGTGATCTCCCCCTAAGGTCACGATCCGCGGATGTTCCTTTCCGTCCAATGAGATAGCGGCGGTTTGGGACTTGTATGCCTCGTTGATGCCACCCAAGACAGGTCGCGAAATAAGTGTGGTGTACGCGGCTTCCATCTGGTCGATAGCTTTTGCGTTATCGTAAGCCGAGAGAGGAACCTGTAAAATGACATGATACATCCATCTAAAGAAGGTGAGCGAGTACTTACATCCCCGCAATCATGCAGTCCTGCTCCGAGATCGTACGGGCTTGTCCCCCAAGTTAATGTGTATCCCCGGGCATTCTGCCTTCTAGATCCTGAACGGATGGCAAAAGGGCCAAATCGTGCGCCTGGTGAGGTGGTTAGTAATGGTTTCTGGTGACTATGAGCGAGTGCACGCACCAGGTCGATACGAAGTAGTCGTATCAAACGGGAAACCAATAATCGCGATATCGAATAACTGCGAAGAGTCTTCTAGACAGCGCGTATAGGGGAAATGAGAGAAGCTCAGAGGACCAGTGTAGCCTAGGTCTTGCTGAGCACCATAACGACTTGTCCAAGGCTCCGTGCTAATGTCCACTTGGTCTTGATATGGACTTATGAGAGGGTGTTGGTGTTGGTGGGCATCCGTTCGCAGCAATGCAGCCGAACATATCATCAAGACTGCAAATTGTACGGAGACCGACATGTTCTACTCGAGACGAGGCCCTTGAAAGTCAGTGAGCGATGGATGATAGTTTTGTAGGACTTATCACAGGCCGAGCATTAGTGCCAAGATATAGATAGGAAAATGATATACCTTATCTTCTCTCCATATATAGCTTCAAAACAACAGCCTTTGTCCGGTGCCCACCGGCATTTTTCATTGAGATAGGGATATCACACACTGGCAGGCGGCCGTTTAGTCCGCCTGATCCACGGAGGTGCGATGGGAATTGGAGATTGAAAAAGCTGCAGCGGCCAATGCGAGATGCGTTTTTTGACAGTGCATATCGTATACAGCTATTTGTATCTGCCAAAGAGCCTGCTTTCGAATTTGCAGTTTGAACATGGTCGCGTGCGAGTCCCTGAGTGTGAGAATTGAACGATTGAATTCGAAATAGAAACTCAACGATGATCGTCAGCTACCTGCGCCATATGCTACAGTACTACCGCCAATCGTTGTCTGCTACAAGGAATTAATTCGTCTACGCGTCTTTATCTGACACTGTCACATCACAATACTCTGAACTATTTCTCGCTTCTAGTATGCGTCTAACCTTTTGGTGCTGAAGGATGAGAATCGCAGACAAACCTGCCATTCTCTCTACCTGCGGACCGAAGGC
Organism: Armillaria sp. CMW 4456; assembly: GCA_028551335.1. Lineage (NCBI taxonomy): Eukaryota > Fungi > Basidiomycota > Agaricomycetes > Agaricales > Physalacriaceae > Armillaria > Armillaria sp. CMW 4456. Next base: position 50,814 of record JANDKJ010000558.1, on the reverse strand, counting down.
GCCCGGAGCTGATATCAACAAAACCATGGAATAGCGATTAGGCAGACCCCCAGATAAGCCCGGTTCCTCAAAATCCCACCTGGTTGATATACAATACTTAAGTACCTTGCTTCTTTTCGCTGATCGGTCTTCTCGTCCTCTTATCGTGATGGCAGAGGTACACGACGCTGCGACTCTACCTGAACTCGGCAAGAACCCTACCAATGCAGAGAAAGTCCATTTCACGGAGAAGGTCGAAGCTGTCAACTCCAGCAGCGATCTGGGGCTAGATACGAATGACGAAGCTGTCATCGAGCATGCCGAGGATGTCGCTGTTCAGGTCGGCAACTGTGCGTCTCGTTCTTCGTCCAGCCTTTAATGCGTGTTTTATAGGTTATTTCCACCCGAGACGATCCGGATCTGCCCATCGTCACCTTCAGGACAATATTTTTGGGTTTAGGACTCAGTGCATTCTCTTCCGTAAGTATACGGTACTCTCGGCAGGCCGTTGTGATTTATCTCCTCTCAAGGTCCTTGCAACCATCTACACATTCAAACCTCAGAATGCAAGCGTGTCGCAACTATTCTGCCTTATCATCGCTTATGTTCTGGGTACCGGCATGGCTGGTAAGATTTTTCGTTCCTGTAACGCTAACCTAATTCTTGTTTCTGATGCCAATCATTCGCAGGATTATTTCCTACCTCTGGTTATTGGCGGTATCTGAATCCGGGTCCATTCAATATCAAGTACGTACGAGTTCTCATCTGACACGATCGTTTGCTCAAAATCGTTCCTCCAGAGAACATACTGCCATCGTTATCATGTCATCTACGGCATCCAACATCGCAATAGCTATGGAGAATATTGCCGCCATGGGTCAGCCTTCCGTGACCAGTCTCAAAGCTAATATGTGCTAACAGATGAACATTCAAGATCTTTTTTACGACCTTCATCTAAATAGTGCTGTGGCAATATTCCAAATTTTTTCAACCCAGATGATTGGTTATGGCATTGCCGGTCTTTGTGGGTACTGATGTTCTGAGTGTGTAATGATGCATGTTTACTTATCCTTCTAGTGCGGACGCTCCTCGTTTATCCTACCTAGTACGTCTCAATGAATAAGCGTAATACACCGTTAACTCCGCTTCCAGCGCATTTTATCCATCTTACATCTCGGTGGTGAATCTGTTGCAAAGTTTACATTTCAGTGGAACGCTAAATGCGAAGAAGCGAAAGTTCTTTTGGATCGTCGTATGCTAACTTCGTCTATCGTTGTGGGCAAGAAGCATCTCTAATGGGTATTACAGTTCGCCGCTATCTTTCTCTGGGAATGGATTCCTCAATACCCCGTTCGTGTCTTCGGCATGTCTTGTTTGTACTAGAACTGACATTTTCACGGAAGTTTCCTCTCCTCACTGCCATCTCAATCATATGTCTTGCAGACAACGGACGACACGAATTTGTACGAAATCTGTTTGGGGCAGGTTCTAGTAACGAGGGTATCGGCCTTTTCTCTTTTGGCCTCTCATGGACCTTGATCACCCAAGGTTACCCGTTGGTTTGGCCTCTCCAGACACGTACGTGTACCTCTCTCTCCTTTGTTAACGTTATTTCCTGACTGCGTCTTAGAGGTGAACTCTTATAGTACGTCTACGAGTCATTGATGTCCACATTATCTGATGTTTGTCGTCCATTCAGTCGGCATGCTGTTGGGATACATCGTCCTAACAGCAAGTTATTACTCAAACGTCTTCAACGGACGTGATATTCTCTGGATGTCTACTTCTCTGTTTGGCAAGGATGGAGATACATATGATCAAGATGCGGTTATCGATTCGAATTACCACCTAAACGCCACTGCGATCGCTGAAGTCGGTCTCCCGCGTTACACAACTACGTACGCTATCAGTCAATTGTGTTACAACCTCTCACTCGGGAGTGCGGTGACATACGTGCTGCTTTGGCACTGGCGGGAGTTGAAGGCTGCCTTTGGTGGTCTCAGATTCTTGAAGAGAGGACACGCGGACGTAGATGACCCACATTATAACGGTGAGAGATCCTGCCTCCTGTGAGATTTGAAACTGATAAATTCATTTTCTGTAGAGATGAAGAAGTATAGTAAGCAATTTTTCAGCAAAACAGCGAAGGAGGATGGCTAATTTGTTGACGTAGAGGAGGTTCCGCAATGGGTTTATGCGGCACTTTTCTTGATTTCCCTTGGGGTCGCTATTGGCACATCTTATGCCGGTCCGGGAGGATATGTCTTGATTCCAGCTTGGAGTGTTATTTTCTTCACGGGTATGCCTTCTTACCTTTTTCAATATACATATGTGCTGAAAATTGTCGGTTGAATAGTCTTCAGTTTTTTCATGGCAACTCTTCTGGGATTCAGTAAGCACTTCTCCTCCGCTTGGAATCTATGTTACTAAATAGTCTGTACAGTCACGGCCACTACTGGATTCAATATCTCATTGAAGTACGCGGTACAAATTATAGCTGCTTTCATACATCCTGGCGAGCCTATGTATGTGTCAGATCAATTTCTCCGTCGAGACAGTCAACACTTATGTTCTTCTCAGAACTGTCATGTACGCCAACTTATTTGGTAACAGCACCGCATGGCAGACATTGTATATGCTGCAAGGTCTGTGTTAATATTATACGTACGCTGAGTGTCCTATATATACTCACATACTACTATGATAGATCTTAAATTGGGACAGTACACAAAGTTGCCACCGAAAATCACCTTCGCAGCTCAAATGGTTCGTCCTCACTTTCCCTCGTTTCTGAATGTATAATGCTGATTCTCTGGCAGGCCGGATCCATTGTCGGATCGATATTTAACTACACAAGTGAGTATTCCGTCCTTTTCTCCACCAAGTAATCCATTAACCAATCTCATCTACCCAGTGATGAATACTATTGTAACCAATAATAGAGATGTATTGAAAGACCCCACTGGAACACGTGTGGTAAGTTCTACATCAGCACCTATTGTATCCTGCTTCATGATGTTTTTTCGCAGTGGAGTGGATGGAACATCCAATCCGTCAATTCCGCCTCTGTGGCAATGGGCGCTCTAGGAAAAGAGCTGTTCACCTACGGAAAGGAATCTGGATATTGGATTATTCCGTTTGGCATGTACGTTGACTTTTCACCGATCAGCCTGTTATCTTGACATCAATTTAATTTAGGTTTATTGGCCTATTTTGTCCGATCCCGTTCTGGGTCATACACCGATACTCGAAGCCAGGAGGCGCACTGGCGAAGACGATGAAGTACATCAACGTCCCCATCATCACTTTATACATAGGATAGTATGTGTGGTATCTGTAACCAAACGTTCTGCAGCTCATTGATTCACAGCCTCCCATACTCTGTCAACGGCCAGTGGTGGTCATGTTTCGTGATTGGTTTCTTCTCACAGTGGTGGCTAAGGAAGCACAGACCCGGCTGGTTCAAGAAATACAACTATCTGACGTCTGCGGCACTTGACGGAGGAAGCCAAGTCATCTTGTTCATCCTCAGTTTCGCGGTCTTTGGCGCCAGTAATAAAGCGGTGGACTTTCCGTTTTGGTGGGGCAATCCAGAGAATTTATCTGTGGATCGGTGCATGTCGACGTAATGGAGGAGAAAATTTGACTAGTATACAGGGCATGACGGGTTCGCAGCGGTTTAAGGTGGATCGTGTATCATTATGGAGAACTTATGACAAACACTACGCATAAACGACACATGCACGTAGGTCCTCGATGGGCAATCCAACTACTAGCATCGCAAGGTAAAGGAAGCCCGTTCTGTGGCGGATGGTAAGAGTGACATGGCAGATTGCATTAATGACGGAGGCTTAGTATTGAACAGGTAGCTGAGTAAAGAAATAGTCTTTCTACGTTGTCTATCGTAAATTGCCACCGTACATATCACCCGCTAAAATATTTCCTCGACACTACTGAGCTTGTATTTCAATAGCAACCATGTACCATATGTACCAAAGACCCAATTGACGCTTATTCTAGCGGTTGCTGTCTTTGTGATCTAAATGATCGTAAGACGCTGGCGGGCAGATTTCATCCATGTTTCTGGGACCGCTTCATTTTTAATTCGAAAAAAAACCAATGCGGCGAAAAACAGGGTAGTCTGAGTGGTGCTGCACAGGAGCCGTTTGGCTCGTCACTGGAACAAGGACAAGGCCATTCAAGGTCCCAATGTCATAGCATCCAGGTTCCTTCAATAGTGACACTTGGCATAATAAAGGCGCAGGTGCCATTCACATTTATGTGTATTGTCTGGCATTCATATTGTAGTGTATTTGTAGCATATATCAATTTTCGCGGAGACAGGATCCATTCCTCCAAGCACCACGCACGTTCTTCTGTAGGTTCCACTGCATCGTGGTCTTCGCGTTGTACTTTCATCGTCCCGATGTCGCCGTTAGGGCAGATGAATGGGAGTGAAATAATGTCCTCCTGTTCCGTTCGAGCATGCAAAAATCCATTGGTAACCCGATTAGCGCAGGCCGCAACGATGGTCAGATAGGCATCCCAGAATGTATACAGTATCTTTGCGATCTCTATCGCCTTGTCTTCTTTGGAATCCTGCAAGATGCACAAGGAATCCACCCATAGATATCGCAATCCAAGTGTTCTGGCGACTGTGATGGCATGCATAATAGTCAGTGGGATGATGTTCAGGGGAATCTCGACAAGGTAAGATTGCAGGTTCTGGGTTGTCGTACAGTGTGGTAGGTCCTGCAATGCCGCACCCCACGCATAGCTCAGTGCGGCATAGTAGTCCTCAATGCTATTGCTGACAAAGAGCCGAGGACGATATGGATCTTTACAATCTATCACCCGAGTTAGCAAGGGAGCGTAACGAGGTTTAGGGCAACATTCATGGAGCAGGCAGTCATCGATATGTTTCTTAATCAGACTATAAGCTGTGGGCGAACCAACGTCTAAAAGCATTGGGCGATGGCGAATGAATTTGGCAGCTGGATCATCTTGGTAGGCGTCAGAATAAGGATAATACCTGCAGCACAATATCATTGGGCATACCACTAGTAGCATAAACTATGAGATCCTCCACATGGTTAATACGCCCACCAGATGGGTTAACGAACACGACTGAAAAGTGGAGCCGAGACCCATACATTCTGTGCTCGTAGGGTGGTGGCCAGTGAAGCGTCTCTAACTCGAATTTCAACTGCATTTGGAATTTTTCATCGTCTGTGATGTCCCTTCCTACTAGGAAAGCGCTGATTGCCTGGCAGATGAATTCGCACCACTGGCACACGTGCTGGAATCTGATAAAATGTCGACGACTTTGACGCTGCATCTGTGACCATGTAGGTGTTGTGTAAAAGAAGCCTTTTAGATCATTCCTCCCGCTCATTTCCGATTCGTGGGTCTCCCATGCTTGACGAAAAGCATCGGAGGTGAAAACAGTTTCCCAACAGTTCTCGCAAACAAGTTCCTGTACTCCAGGGGGTACATGTTCCATAGCTGGAGAACTCGTAGAAATGTTAGAATCATACAACTCTACAGTGCTGTCACCGCTCTCAGGCTGGTCGGACATGATAGCCGCTGTGATAAACATCAAAAGGTCATCCCACATTTTACGATGTACCAACTCACGAATTTGAGGATCCACTGGAGCACAGACCAGCTCAGATATCTCAACATTAGCAGTTGGTGAGTGTGAAGATGCGGTCGAGGGGGAAGACATTATTGGTCATGATTACCATCTTACTTAATCCTTTGACATCGTCTCAGCATGTTACCTCGACCATTCCGAGTCATCACCTTGAGCATTGCATTTGCTCAATCGCATACTCCAGTGGCTGTAGACACTTGCATGGAACCTGATGAATGGCCTCTACTGCTTGCCCCTGGTCTCGTTTACTTTGTATGTTCTATATGCTCCTCATATGTATCAATTCGTTTCAAGTTGATTCTACGCTTGCTCTGACTTTGTATGCGAGTGCTCAGCTCTCCTTCGACTCCTCCGATTCTCACCAAGGACTGAAGACAACCAAGGACCCTCCTCCAGTCGCTCTCACAATTAAGGAGAAGAATCTTAAGAGCGTTGAGATAGGGTAGACTGGTAACCTTCAACCGTCTAACAACCCTTTGTCGTTGCTGGAACACTTGATGTTCCACTTTTCCGGTATCCGGGTCTTCCTCTGGGAATAGACTCTCAATATCTACATGCTGAAAAATACATAATTCAGTGGTCTTAAGTTTCTTCGTGGCAACTCTACTGACATCAGAAATCATTTCTATTCCGTTTCTATGCGACTAAAGGACCTTTACAGTTACAGCTGCCACTGGAGTCAACGTCTCGCCGAAATATACGGTTACAGATCGTAGCTGCATCATTACGTCTCCGTGAGGCAATGCGCGTTTCTTCGTTGAGGCAATCACGCATGCCAACTTATTGGAATCTACTACGTATTGCAGGCATTGTATGTGCTGCAAGGTTTGTCAATACAGCATTTGTCGTATATATACTTATAAATTACCATGATAGATCTTAAATTGGGGCAGTACGCAGAGCTGCCTCTGGGAATCGGCTTCCCTGATCAAAGGCTTCGCCCTCTCTTGCTCTAGTTTGTGGATGTAGTATGTTACTTATTCTTCGGCAGGCCGGAAACATCGTGTCGGATACAAAACCGGCTGGTTCAAGACATACAACTGTCTGACGACTGGGGCATTTGACGGAGGGAGCCAAGTCATCTTGTTCATCCTCAGTTTTGCGGTCTTGGGCACCGTCGTGGACTTTCCGTTCTGATGGAGTAATTCAGGGAAATTATCTGGGGACAGGTGTCTATTGACATGGCGGAGGAGATAGACAAGCATACAGGGCACGGCTTGTGCGCCGCAGCGGTTTGAAGTGAACCGTATATCATTACGGAGTTCTTGTAACAAACACTACACATACGACACATACACCGAGTCATTGGGTAATCAAACGGGAGCAGTTTCAATAGGCACTTGTCATCACCCGACCAGACTCTCTCCTCCCACCCAAGCCCCTGAGACTATACTCGATGTATTGTGAAAAGACTTCCCAGAAGCCTTATCTGTTCATCAGTGTGGGATCTCGGACGATGAGAAAAAATGGAAACTTCCAGCAGTTTCGCCACTCCGGCTGGTGGGGAAGACCGTGCCCGCAAAAGCTCAACCAGCGTATCCTCTTGATACAAGCCAGTGTCGACCAGAATCAGAACCTGTAATTCTGGACATAACATTCCCGGCGTTAGGGCCCTGAGAAAGTCATCATCGACGGTCGAATCCCTGCCACAAATCCTGCTCTGTTGTACTGCCAATTTTCGGAGGGCAGGGGCATGTGAGAGACATTGGAGTAGGATATTGGAGGGTACAGAGATGTACCCATCGAGTGACAAGGTCGTCAACGGACAGGCAGATATGTTTAGAAGGTTGTCCAGCGACAGGAATGATTGTAGATGGGTTGTTTCCCTCAAACGACCAGTGATTTGTCCCCCAATGTCTAGATCCTGCAGTCTCGGAAGGTTCAAACTGTCGAAGATGTGAGATAGTGGCAACCATGTAGATAAAGATGGCTCTCCGCTTATAACGTGCAAATTACGGAGGTTAGGTACTGTAATTCGACGAGAGGAAGGAGCTGGCTGTGGGATAGGGCGATGATGATTTTCTATCTTTAACATCAACGACTCTAGCTTGACACATTGAAGCAGAGCCTCCCATAGCTTGGATTCAGGGAATCTCCATTTTTCTCCCACGTCGATATGGATATTGACGAGATAACGCCAAGGAGCCGTAAGAAAACCTCTAAGTGCTCCCGAGTTCGCTACAATGATGTTGACCTCGCGAAGGAGAGGAGCTCTTTCTAAAAAAGAGAAATTGCTCAACGTTCCAGTAGGACCGCGCATGGGAGAAAAGCAAATCCGCAAAACAAACTTCTCCAATGACGGAAAGCAGAGGTTATCAAAAACAACGTCTTCAATGAAGCCCATCGGGAGCGTCAACAGGATCCGTCGCCAACGGTAGCAATGTGGGAGGCCTAAGCAATATATTACGTCTTTCAGCTCCGCTGGCGTGCTCGTCAGGCTCGCTGACAGACGTATATCCAAAGGTAGACGACCTGACCGTTTCAACCAAGCCCTGATAATCTTTCGACTCTCGGGCGCTGCCCAATCCACGGCACCCGCGTCGCGGGAGACGATGATTTCCGGCGAAGACCATAGTCTGGGAGTCCCAAAGGAAACCGTTCGCCATCGACTGCAGACCCGCCCAAATAGAACAGGTGGTTCAGAAGCGTACCCACGTCGGGGACAGATATCCTGGAATTGTTTTTCGTCGATACAACAAAGGAAAATTTCCTGGAGTAACTCTGTGGGCAGGCGACGCATGGGGGAAAGAATGGCAAGATGTTCTGCAATGAGAAATTTGGACTGCAAGGTCTCACGCTCAGAAGAGGCGTTTTGGATCATTTCCTGCAGATCGATGAGCTCGACGTCAATGATATTTGACACCTCTTCATAATGGTGGTTCATTTCCGATACATGAAGAAGTAAGGATTGCTGCGCCTCCCTGGGTAAGAGAAGCGCCATGACAGATGATGGAATGTGTTCGTCAACTCTCAGCTGAGATCGCAGATCGCTGGCACCGGAGATGAGAGTATCGAACCTCTCCTGCAAATCAGCAATCTCCACGTCTAATTTTCGGATCTTTTCTGCATGTTCTACACAGAATCGGGTGATAGCCTGGACATCCTCCTCCGTCGGACAATCGTTGGACGTGAGGAGCTTGTGGAAAGGCGAAGCGAGGATGTCCATGAGAACGGGTCCAGATGAAGAAAACTTTCCCAGGGTAGTTGATGGCCTGAAGTTTTGATCTCAAAGATGTAGCCTTCACGTCCAAACATTGTAAAGAGCTTCTGATATCACTTTCGATAACAGATAAAAGTCAGCTGGATATCGCTTGTGGCGCCCATAGGCTGGCTGTCAAAGTGTTCTACAGCGAATATCAGTAGGTCGCCTTATTAGAACTATAGACCTAAACAGCGGTGTGGCGTTCCAAGCGACTATAAAACAAAACTGTGTCGCTTGCAGCAAAATCTGTTGGCATGATTCAAAGCGGCATATTCTGCCAGCCGACACCCTTTTTGTTAGTTTTGCCTCTGGGAGCTTTCGAAGCTGGAGAAAGGGTGTCAGAGGTCTACCGTCCATCACGGGCGAGAACATTCCGGAATAATTAAAGGATCTCCTCGCCGAAAGGATGAGGGGCGTGGGAGGGCGCACTGTTCGCAGGACCCAGATCTCCGAGGTTTGGACAATGAAACATGTGGATCATTGATAAGGAACATGCACTGTAGAAGAGGGCAAGTGACCACATTAAAGAGAGGGGTATAGCGAGGAGGCAACCATCATAGAAGACAAAGAACCAGACAGAACAACGCCGCCAACACGCTGCGCGCCATCGTCAAGTTGGCAGAAAATATATAGGCCAAACGGGCGCATGAAAGTTTATGCGCCGGCATTTAACCTGTCCTGAGTCCAGTTAAGCCACGGAAAATTGCAGCGACTGAATATGGGAGTGTTCGGTATTCAGAGGCTAGAGGAACAGTCTCTTTGGCGAAAGGAGGATCAATGAAAACCGCAACAACAACAGCATCCGAGCCACGATGCAAAAAAGTGTCAAATCTAGTATCCGTTGATATCGATTTTGCCAGAGCTCGTTTTCCTGGACCCCTGACGAATGAAAAGATTCGTATTTATCCTGAATGGGTCGTTTGCGTCCGTAATATTCGGTTGGTAACCAAAGTGAATGATCAAGAAAAAAAGTCACGACATCGTGTTCATCCCAAAACAGAGCACCAGGGCCAAAGCCGATCGTGGGAATATTTTACACGCCTTTGTCTGAAAAAAGTGTCTCATCATCTTCTCCACAACGATGGAGTATACCTTTGGTGGCAAATACCGCCTCGAGCAAGAAATTGCCAATGGCGGCTGTGGTACTGTCTTCCTGGGCACACACAATGTCGCCGGCAAGCCTGTCGCCATCAAGCTCGAGCCATCGGAACCCAAACGCAGCAGACGACGTCGCCACTCTGATCCCGATATCCCACAGCATCACCACCACCAAGGCCCTTCTCCACTAAAGCTCGAATCGCAGATCTATAAGCGCCTAATGGGCGGTCCTGGCGTTCCATGGATCATGTACTCGGGAAAACAGGGCGATTACAATGTCATGGTCATCGACCTCTTGGGTCCCTCGTTGGAGGATCTTTTTCGCATGTGCAACCGATGTTTTTCGTTGAAGACAGTATTGTTGTTAGCGGATCAATTGGTGCGTCTCTTTGATATCGGTGCTAATTAACGCGAAGCTTATGTTTGACTATTTGAAGATATCTCGAATCCAATACATCCATTCTCATTCCCTCCTTCATCGCGACATTAAACCTGCAAATTTTGTCATGGGCACCGGGAAATCCGTTCACCAAGTCAATATCATTGACTTTGGTCTTGCCAAGAAGTTTCGCGACTCGCGGACAGCAGCGCATATCCCGTACAAGCAGGACGACGTGCACGGTGTGGGTACATCACTATTTGCTGCTATTAACACCCACCTAGGAGTTGGTACGTATCGTCTTCATTCCAGTAGACGGTTCTGACAGCTTGAATAGAATCTTCGCGACGGGATGATTTAGAGTCCTTGGCATATATGTTGATCTATTTTCTAAAGGGAACGCTACCCTGGCGGAAAATGCGTGCACCGACTCATCCACCCCCTGGTACACCGGATTATCCTCCTTATAATCCGGTCACCGAAACGTGGAATATAATCCGCGACGCTAAGCTCAAAGCCGAGGAGAAACTAACACAAGGATTACCGCCCGAGTTCGATGTGCTATATAGGCGCGTTCATTCCGTCCTTCAGTCTGCTTTTTTTAATGTGAACCTTAGATATGCGCGGTCATTATCGTTCGACGATTTGCCCGATTATGAAGGGCTAAGAGAACTGTTCCATGGCTTGGCAAAGCGCGTAGGCGTGGAATATGACGGCGTCTTCGACTGGACCGTCCCCCCACCCTCATCTCCGTCTGCGTCTTCGTCTTCTGTGCCGCATGCGGAAGAGGAGGTCACGGGTGGCAGGTTTTGCGAGGCATGTCGGAAGAAACGACAGGCAAACGCTAACAGTGGAAAGCGGTAGCGAACACTGGAGGACCTCAGTATGTAAGAGGTCTACTGTGGAGAAACATGGTAATATGGACTGTCGGTGATGCATTGTATAGATATAATTAATCAGCTAACTTATGCTGATGGTGAGTTAGCCATCGCATATACTGTGTATTATTGTTCTTGATAATACCCTAATATCTGTTGATACCTTTTTGTAAAATTTACCGCTCCATTATACCCACACAAGTTCCATCATTACCCCAATCTCACAAGCTTCATATTATGTTTCCATCTTTCAGAACTGCTTCTCCAAGATTTCTCACGTCTGTCTGTTCTCAAAAGTAGCAAGGTGTCGCCCTCTGCCCACAGGGGTGAAGCAGAACTCGCTTGCTTGCTAGAATTGGCAGCCTTTGGAGACTAGTCATTTATGACTTGTTCGGGCAGAATTCAATGGTTCATTTAAAGACCCGCTGCTAATATGATCGTGACAAAACAAAGTTTCTCGCCTAACAACTATAAGGCTCTCTCCGTATTCTAAAGGACAAATATATGCGCTCTTCAACATATCAGTGGTCTTCTTCCCATTTAGTGTTAACGCCGTGTGAGAGAAACCACGATGGTAACTTGGCGTAAAGTCTACCCGAAGCTCCAGTCCCCGATGATACAAAAACTCGGAAGTCTTGGAACCTCAACGAAGCACTCGGTAGGCGTTTATTGCTGGGATGTCCCGAGCATACTCCCACACCCACCGAACATATCATGAACCCAGCCTGATTCGCAACCTTTCTAGCACCGTACGTGGACATCAATCCGTAGAGTAGACAGCACATACATGTATTATTATTTAAGGGGGCTCTCACATTGGTCTTCTTCTGTACAATTCCAAGTGATGGGCGTCCTCGACGTCGCAACTTCCTTTACGACGCGACAACTTCTAGTTTCGTCAGTCTTGACTGCGCCAGTCTCGGAAACTTGCTTGGTTTCCTGATTCTGAGCTCATTAGTCCGGTTCCGGGGATGAGGACAATGGCCACGCGTGAAAATGCAACGGCTAGATATCGGTACCGAGAGCGGCTGAGAAAATAGTACTTCATGCTGTTGGCTTGCCCCAGAAAGAAAGTAAGTAATATTGCGCAGTGCTTCAGTGCGCAGTGCTTCAGTCCACATGTACCGTTGTGTTCATTCTGATAGAACACCCGGAGCGTGGAACCCATGAAGACTCATGACTGGAGTTAGGAGATCGATGGAGTTTAAGCGAGCAGAAGGCTTGTAATCAGGAGGGAAAGAAACCGGCAGATGAGTGGTGCTGCGTGCATCAGGACTCGCCATCTCCTCTAGGTCAAAAATCTTTTTAAGTCGGGTTATGATACAGAGTAGCCTAGAAAGTACACTTGTTCTCGTATGTAATGACGCCGCTTCAGCGCAACGTTACCAATTCTATGCGTTCATAATCAGTCTACAACAAAACGGCGAGAGAAAAATAAAATGCTAACCTTCAGCACTAGTCGGGTGAATGGCGACGGTATCGTCTAGATCCTGCTTTGTTGCACCCATTTTAACTGCAACGGCAAATCCTTGAAGCACCTCGTCGCTGCCCATGCCGACGATATGGACACCAACGACGCGTTCTTCTGGTCCAGCACAAACAAGTTTGTAAAATGATGGCTCCTTATGTTCTTCATCAAGCATGGAGAAGAATAGGCCACGGAAGTTTGATTTATCTAAAGCGTTCAGTCAGCATGAGACCGAAAAAGTAAGGGCATATACGCACATATTTTCACTTGATCTCCATACTTCTCTCTGGCTTGGTCCTCAGTTAAACCCACTGTTCCGATCGGAGGATGAGAGAAGACTACAGTCGGAATGTCCTGGTATGAGAGTTTGTCATTTTTGTGCTTTTCTCCGCCGAAGAGTCGATTAGAGAGTCTGCGTCCAGCAGCAATGGCGACAGGGGTTAGCAGAGCTTTGCCTTGAATGTCACCAATTGCCGACACATTGGGAACGTTTGTTTGTTGGTAGTCATCAACAATAATGTTGCCCTTGTCGTCAAGGTTCACGCCTACTTTTTCCAACCCAAGCCCAGAAGTGTTGGGGGCGCGCCCAACAGCCCAGATGAGGGTCTCAACGACGAAAGATTCACCGTTGTCCAGGTAAACCGTTTTCTCTTTGCCTTCTCCTGGTTGACCTTCGACGCGTTTGACCTTCGCACCTTTGGTGAGGGTGACACCGCTCTTCTGCATGTACTTCTCCACAACTTCGACAACGTCCGTTTCGAAGCCCCTGAGGATCCTCTGCCCTCTGATGACGACCCTCACGTCGCTGCCGAGTCCATTCAACATCCCGGCGAGCTCGACACCAATGTACCCTCCGCCGACAACCAAAACGCGCTTTGGCTGATTCTCGAGTTCGAAGAATCCATCAGAGGTGATGCCCAGACTGGCGCCAGGGATGGTATTCTCGCTGGGAACAATGGGGTATCCACCGGCCGCAACGCATATATGCGAGGTCTTCAACGTGTACGGCTTGCTACCATCAGACGGTTCAACACGTACTTCAGTATTTGAAAGTAATGTCGCACGACCATGATGGTACTCAACGCCCTCTTTGGTGAAGTTAGAATGGTAAATTCCGTTAAGCTTGCGGATATAGGCGTCCCGCTGAGGCTTGAAAGTCTCCCAGCTGAACCTTGGAGCATTGGGGGTCGTGATATGATAACCCGGAAGGGAGTGCTTGGTTTTCTCGAAGAGGTCTGAAGCATGCCACATAATCTTCTTGGGGACGCATCCTGCAATCAGTTAGGTATGAGAAAAGGATAATCAGTTGGATGTATGCGCGTACCAACGTTAACACAGGTCCCGCCTAGGTGGGGCGTCACCTCGACGACTGCAACCTTCTTTCCATACGATGCTGCGCGCCGTGAAGTCCCGCTGCCTCCACTACCACCGCCAATAACAACATAATCATACTGGTCGGTCGTGGGTTCCTTGTAGATGGGAAGAGGTGCCATGGTGGTGATTGTTCTCTGTAAGCTGAGAGTCGATGTAATCTATTAAACGTGATCAAGTTAGTACAAGGTAGGCGATCGAGAAACAAAATAACTCACGCGGGATAACCTGCGAATAAAGGTCAAGGTGGATGATTGGAACGCCAGGATTATCACGACTTTGGATTTATATTCTCCTCTTTGTCAGTACCGTTTTCCGCGTCCGGACGTGGTTGCTCTGTCATTTTTGTGGCTATCGAAATTAGCAATGCTGACTCAGAATATTAAGCAACTCACGTGAGCACCATTCCCGCTAGTCCAAATGCAAGTAAATAAGACGAATAACTCTATTTCTCGAATCAAAAATTCAAGTGTCTCCAGGTAGGATACACAAATTTGGTATTGTTTATTCTACACTTTGACAAGGACCTCGAATGTCCTAGGTACATTCAAGTCAGGCATAAGGATGTCGTCTTAAACCAGATCAATTGCGTTGATCTATTGCAATCAGGCAAATCATCGTGGCAATCAAAAAATAGGCACTTTTTCGCTTGCACTGAATATGTTTTCTGAACAGGATCGTTGTAATCGCAAGTGGCCTCATATCAGAGTAATATGGCTTGGGCTTGGTACGATGTCATGGACGCGCCAAGTAAAGGAAGAGAATAGGAGCAAGACCTCGAGGTTGATCCGTACCACCGACGGCTTGCAACGGACATTTATAACCTAGCTATCCGCGCTAGAACGGCGATGAACGGGGTAGAACGTACATCCAACAAACTTTGCGGCCGCTTATAGAATGTCAGGGCTGATTAGATCCCCGAGCCAGCTGCAAATCGAGGCCGATGAATGTCCAACCCGTATCACTAAACCTTCATCAACCACAGCTTCACTTGACTATACTACAGGAATGATAATACCTGGTAGGTGATCGCAAAAACTGGACACAACCGCAAACTGAACACTAGCATCGCTCGCTCTAGGAAGCCGGAATCTGTAGCAGGTTTTCACAAAGTAATCCTTGAAGGGACGTGGCTGCCATCTAAAAGGGAAGCTCTGTTGAACCTTACAATGGGTGTTTCGTGATTGGCTTTTCCTGGGCACGTTCCAAGATAAGGGAGGGTTTTCAAGATGTTCCAAGAGGTTAGAAGCTAGGGTTTAGTGCAAGAATTCGCTATAGGATCTTGTGACTCGTGAGTACAACAGCTTCAATTAACTCGGTGCGTGCCGCTACCAACTCTTCGGGATTTTCCTCTTGGCATGCAACCATGTAGGAGTCATGCTGCTAGAAGCAGTTCGACTGTTCAGCCATGATTGTCGTGTTTGCAGAGATCATACTATTCAAGTATCAATAATAATATTCAGGGTGGTCCGAGTCGGCGTCCGCTCTGTACGTGTGACTTACAATCATCCAAGGTTTTCGATATACTTCGCTCGTGTGTGTATGCACAGAGAAAACTTCACACTGCGGCTTGATCAAAATTGCTATCTCCTGGGTCCTGATCTTCGCTCTCGGTTGTTCAAATTTCAATAACGTATCTGCGCTTCGATACGTAACATCTATCTTTTCCACAGCTTTTCCGTCTCTGCATGCGACTTTTCGAAGGAATGGGGCAAGATCAAATGTTTAGCTGTGTAACCGCCATCCGAAACCCGCAGGGTCTGATCTTCATCGTCGGTAACGTTCTCATGGTTATTCATTCTTGAAGTCTTGTGCTACACACTCACCCAATGATGAGCTGCTTCCAAGTCGTCCGCAGGGGCTTCGCAATGAGAAGAGTCGCTGGCAGTCTGGAACTATATTCTTTGATTCTGACACTGATACCCACCCGCAGTTGCAGATATAATTGAAGCTACTGTCTCAAAAGTGAACATCCTTTCGTACGGGTAACTGAATAGACGTCTGGGACTCCTAGCACTCTTTGTTATCTGAGGCTTCAGTTCGGGGATTCCGCGGTGAAATTCCACAGCTTCGTCTGGCGGCTCACAAATGTGCGTATGTGACATCATGCAATCACAGCGATAAGAGGGATCCGGGTACAATGGTGTCTTCAAAAGAGAGATTATCTTCAGTTGTCTATTCTCTGTTAGACATTGTATTGTTCGCCTGATCACTGAGGTGTTATTGCTACGCTCAGGTAACGTACAAACAGACACAGGATCCGGGCCATGGATATAATGACCCCGAGTTTATAGGAAATTGAAACTTGTGCCGTCGTGCTTTCGGGACCTGGAAAGATGCTAATCCAAGCCCCATTTCTATAGTTCTGACCCCGAGGTCCACATTTCCAGGGACATTTCAAAATGAGTGGTACTATACTTAGCGGAATGCACAGGTTTCGGCGACGATACGCATGCGGGGGCAATAACAAGACCGCAACTGCTCAGTTCATCATGTTATGCTGGCGGGGAGAGAAGGCATGGGTGTAGTGTATCAGCGACATGTTAAACCCTTGTGTCTATTCGAATCCGAAGCTTTCAAAAGTCGGGGTCACGAGGAAGTGCGGAGTTGTGGTAAATCTACCTTGTGTTCTCGGGTATCCACTCGAAGCGATTGGTGGGAGAGTTTGTCTTGAATTCGAAAGGTGGAAGCGGTGACACTGCCTTGCCTCATGCAATATCAGTGTGGGATGAAAATTTTTCGAAGCAGATGAGAGGGACTACTAGTATGTAAATGTGGGATGGCAAGCTTCCAGAATGTGATATCACGCAGTGAGCATACTGCTCGGATACTTCGTGAGTGGATCCCACGGTACTTTTTCTAATCACAGGTAGTTGATGGCATCCTCGGAAGCAGCGTACTGGAATTACACTTAGTCCATTGTGCTATATCGGTGGAGAAGAAGTCATGTGGCATGAGGGCTGTCGAAGATATGTTGGGTGCTTTTGTCCAGCAATTGGACTTGTCGTATTTGTCTGTCCCAAGGCTTCCACGGTAAGATAGAAATTTCTCCAGTAGCTTGCATGGGTGGGTGTTGGGTGCAGCACCTTCTCACACACACAATTATATCACATTCATAATTGCTCATAGAGAACGAACGGTTTAGACAGCATGAATATTCGGACGATCGACGAAGGAGATTGACTTGCTTAAAGACCCCTTTTAGCTGTATTTCTCCGAGGGTGATTCCTACTACTCTCAGTACTCGCTTAATATCAAGTATCGCCGGCATTTGATGCTATTCTCAGAAACACCTTGAAGGTTAGCATTTTCGTCATCGAGTGATCACGATTCGTGCATGCCCGATAAATCCCTATCACAAAGGTGGAGGAGGTGAAAACAAAGAAAAATTAGAAAGAAGACCGCTCAGATTCCTCAGAATCACACGCTCAGAGCCTCAGACAGAGCCACTTTTCGAAATTCGGATTTCGCAAGTTTATAAGTTATAACGTTACAAAACTGAGAGTCGTAAAAAGTTGCCCCCACCCAGGATCGAACTGGAGACCCTTGCATGATGCATGAACAGTTTATCCTCATAAGTACAATGCTCTACCACTGAGCTATGCGGGCAGCATGAAGATTTGGATTAGAGTATATACAACGAGCAAAGGCTTTTCGTGCACTAATTTGATAGCGCGCTCTGACTGGCCAAGATCCTCTAAAGTTTAGAAACTACCATACATATGGCTGCTACTAGTGATACCGAGTAAATACAAATATCACTTACTACTCTCCATTAACTGGTTTAGACTCAAGATATTTAGAGCGCTCATATTCCTAGTTCTTCCCCTCTTGCAATTAAGCTATGGCTTCAATACACTACCGTCCTGAACGGTTACTGTCTGGAGGGGCAGCAACATCAAGATGAGTTACCGAATCACGGCCTTATCTAGACGCTCGGTGTCAGTGTTGCTATTCTCTGCCTCGCTCCTACCGGAAGTTTTTAAGTAAAGTTACCGCCCTTATCTGCCATCCCTTCTGTCTCCGCAAGTCCAACACTGCTTACCTTCACATGCACCCTCACAGCGACTTGCCCTTCAGATCTGTTGCAGACCAAGAAGCACGACCGTGACCATATACGGCCTCGCTTCTTGCCGCTAAGTTTTCAAGATGTGAGTCAATCTGATTTCCTGGCTTGATCAGTGATCGTAGAACGATGAGGCATTGTGGGGTAGCAACTCGAACTTGGCAGGGCAGAACTGGACTTGGATTACTCTCGAGTCCCTGGGGGGCCCTCAGCAAGGACCTGGAATCGAGCTATAAACACCAGACGCGCTCGTCCTGGTATAGATGAACCACGGGCCACCCCTCGAAACCCGATAGACTCTGCCAGTCGACGGAAACGTACTATCCCCAGAACCACGAACACCTAGACCGACTGTCTAGTCGGCTCGCACATTGTCGCAGTTTGAACGTTAACTCTTTTCAACGAAGAGTGGCCTAGACCTTCGTCCTTTCAGTCTTGAGGAAATGATGATAGCATCAGAATACAGAACGGCGTCGCCACCGCCACCGGACTGGCGAGCCGTTGAGATGTTCTCGTTGCAGGGTCAGGGTGATTCCACCTTTAGGTCAGATCGCCAAGACGCGCATACGTCACGCGTGAATTAAGAGAAGAGAAGGGACACGCCGCCCGATGGAGAGATAAGTCATCGCAGGAGTTTATTTGAAAGCCCTCCAGGAGGTCTGCATCATCATTTACGGAAACTGGTACTACTAAGCACTCTGACAAACCGACACTGCCCGACACAGACAGTCAAATTCCGGGGTCCGCGCTGTTAGGATTTTTTCTCTGATTATTACGAGAAGACATATTGTATCTTAGCGAGCAAGGGTGGCACAGGCACCGCCGGGGCCGCAAACGATCTTCAAGCCAAGGCGCCAAGCAGGGCGGGAATACGAGAATGGCCAAATATGTATGTCCGAGGCGATGGGATCACTGGAGTGCAAAAATGACGAACAGCATGCTAAAGTCGATATTTCTGACGTCAGACGAACAGAGTACGAGCAGATAAGAGACGGAGGCAAGTACGCTTCCGCTAGTCAGTTTGAGATAAAGTTAGATAAAACAGCCGCACGTACCTCCGCCGGGGAGCTGTGGGCGGTCGTCATCGCAATCATGCCAGTTATACAAATTTCCTCCCCCCCTGTTTAAGAGATAATGAACCCGGTGTGGACAGACGTGAGATTTCCTCCCTCTTACAAGGGGAGACGACAGGGTCGCGCGAAGCAGTCCTGGGGGTCCAAATAAAGCAGGGGTGAGACCTAGCACGCAGTATTCCTTGAATAGACTAGAATCGTCTTGGCCTGTAGACGCACGTTCGAATTAAGAGTTGCGAATAAGATTAGGGCATACCCTCTAGGCCAATCTATGAACGGTCTTTCGCAGACAGAACAAGAAGGTACGTACCATAATTTTCTCATTGAAGTGACAAGAAGCCGATGTAGTATTTTGCGATGTTAACAGGGCGGGTGCTACAATGAAGTAGTTACGATAAGTGTTGTGAGACTGACAATACAAAGAGTGATATTGACTGAAAGATGCCTACGAATGTAGCCCATCGATAATGAAACGGGAAGAATCGATAACAAATCTTATTTACGGAAGTAATAGTACAGCAGCACTTACCTGGGGAATTGAACGCATTTGAGTGTCGCACAGTCTTGGCCCTCACCGAAAACTTACCCTAGAACTGTTAGATTAATTCCACGTCACGAGGCTTGCATGAAATGGTACGGATGCGAGAGACACTAGGAATATTGAATGTAGCCACCATACATAGAGCCGACATATACGGGAAGGTCCCGGAAGGCACTTGCAACGCCACAGAAGAGCAGCATATATCTTGAAGGACGGTAGAAGACGGAAAGGACACGGAAAGGGTACGCAGTCTGCTGTGGAGGTGCATGAGGGCTGGAAAGACACCGGCAACGGTCATGTGAGCATCAGGTTCTCGAAGAGCATAATGTTCGACCGGAGCAAAGTACAAGCAAGACAAGATATAGTTGTGATAGGTGCAGCATCAGCAACGGCGCAGAGTCTATTGTAACGGTTACGGGGTCGTTGAAAGCCAAGAAGACATGGAAATCACGAAAGCGAGGCTAAAGACGGCACGGCTCGTTGAAAGTTCCGCTTTGGGTCAACCAAGAGCATAGTCAACACAAAGCGATATTTAGACAGAAGAGCGTACGGGAGAAACGGAAACCCAAGCCAGACGGGAGCGGTGAACTTGGCGACGCTATGGAATTGGTAGCCTCGCTCTGTAGATTTACGGCTGCGCCTCTAGTCTAACCCGCCTCCAGACTTGAGACATAACCGATTCGAGGCACTTGACCTGTGTAGTCACGAAGTACGGTGCCGGCAGAACATGTAATAGCTTGCAGGCACAGAAGCAGTAAGGACGCCCGCAGAATGATGATCAGCATACCAAGCATACCAAGACGAAGCGACGGGCTAAAAATATGGCGGATAAGGCGGGAGGGTACTCTATTCACCGGTGAGTGCGTTTTGTCGGCTGTCAAGGGGCTGTATGAGAGTCATCGGGTACTGCGGTGGAGAGTAGAGTATCAGAAAGTGAGCACAAGTTTACTGCGTTGGAATCAGTAGAGCCTGAGAACGAGCAAAACGGCCGGCGATGCCAAGTATTGTTGCCACAGCATTGTCGATATTTGGACGAAGCTAGTATTAAGGTACGAGGGATGAGAGGTACGGCACAATTATCCGAGTATTCCAAATAACGATGGTCTGAAGAGGGAAGATGTTGGTAACGAGTGAGGAGGGGAAGATCACATGAAAACAAGACAGTGCAAGGTTTGTGATCCTCTCTAGCGACGCTAGGTGGGGTATGATATAATTGCGGACATTTGGTATTTGGCCGTTAGTTTCGACAGTCCTCGTGCTCGAAGAGGTAATCACACGACACCCTACACCGAAGGACATAGTCTCGAAGATTCGACATCTCCAAGGAGCCTGTAGTCGTTCTATCCCTCGAAATGTTGAACACTTGGAGACTGATGCGCACATGGTCTAGCCCAAGAGCGATAACCGGACATCGGTTACCAAGAGGTATGCAAGCTACACTTCGAAGCGAGTGCCGATGCTTTGAAACACCGCAACTGCGATGGAAGGGAGGTTAAAGGGGGGGCATCCATCAGCTATGGCTTTAAAAGCTTGAGTGTCTGATAAGCGTTTGTTGTCAAGGGTAAAAATTTTGAGGACCCTGGAGGGAATATTGAATGGATACGATTTAAGATGTAGGTGCTGATGGATCCTGGGCTGGAAGCTGTTATCAGCATGCGTAAAGGGCGCACGTTCATTTGAGAGACGGAGGGCGGGAGTACGTAAGGGCCGGAGGGGCCGAGGATGTTTGGTGGATAACATATAGTGAGGGCTCGAGGAACGACTTCTTCTGTGCGCTTCCAATTGGTCGCAGCAACGCCGCAGAGTCGAATATGAGATCTCGATTCACGGAATCAAAAAAGGCCTTCCCAAAACGGTCTCGGTTGATCGGGATCGAGACCCCGGGCACCTATACGTAAGAAATAAATGCCAAGAAGATATCTAGTCATCGTACTTATACAAGAGAAAGGCCATCTCCCGGGAAAGGCCAGACACCTACCTCTACTACTACCTACCACTACCGCCTACAATGTCCAAAGCAAGGATACGTTTTGCGCCTCTACCTGACCCTCGCCAGCAACCCGACGTCGTCGACGACGACGAGTCTGAGACAGAGCTCTCGCCCCCCTTCCCACCGTCGTCCGACACAGCGAGCGACATTTCTACTAGCATTTCCCCGCCTTCGATATCTGCCCTTGCTACGCCTCATCAGCAATCATCCCCTCGAGCCCCTTTCTGGGCGTTTTCGAGAAAGAAGAAATGCCTGGGGGACTCGCAGTCGAGTTCAGCTTCTAGCTCCTTGCACTCACTTACACCTACACAAAGCCTCACTGGAACCATGAGTCTCCCTACGCCGAGACTGCTTAGTCTCAGTCTGTTCCGAGGTGGTGAAAAGGAGGTTGGACACGCACTGACTCGCTGGTCAAGCCCAGGGAGCACTACGAGTGCCGACGCCGGGCTCTGGAGGTCTCAGAGTACGCAATCATATGTTCCAAAACAACAGCGGAAGGGACGAGCACCTCCGCCACGGAAAACCGATGGTCTCCTCGCCACTATACACACGTCGAACCCGGCGAAAGGGACGCGAATGCTTAATGGGCGGGTCTATGGGCAAAAGAAGGCTCAACGAGAAAGAAATCTTTTCGCCAATGCTCCTGATGCCGAGCCAGAGTTTGTTGAATGGGGGTATGGAGGGATGGGAAGCGTCAAGTCGTCGAAGGAGGCGGGAGGGAAGATGTGGGGCAAACTGCAGAGTGAAAACCGGGACGACGATGACGGCGGCGGGATGGCGTGGGTGAAGAAGCGCCGGGAGGAGCGGGAACGGAAGGCACGTGAGGTGCTGGAAGCTCGGGAGAAGGAGCGGGCAGCAACTCAAGAAGTGGAGAAGGCGCCGTCGCCACAGCCGCCAATGTCGCCATCATCGCCATCATCACTGACAACGCCGACAAATCACCCAACATGTTCATCAATACCATCTCCTACCGGCGAGCATAACCTACGGGCGGTGACGCTACCGGCGGCCTTTGTGAAGCGACAGGAGCAATCCACGGACGGCGACGTGGAGGACGAAGATTCGGATAGCCATGGATCGGAGTACAGTGAAGGAGAGGAGGATTCGGACGATGACGAGGCAGGTCGAAAGACCGTTCTCGGAGCAGGCGTCGAGAAGGTCAGTCGACACAAGATGGCGACTTAGCTGCTGCATTCATACATACACTGCAATTATATTATTTTTGGGTTATCATCTCTATCGTATCGTAGGTTCAGTTATATACAGATATCATCACATCTCCCTCGCTCACATGCATAGTGTATTTTCTGCAACATATTTCTGGTTTTGTTTTGACGGTGTCTGGGCCGCAATAAATGACGAGTAATTTCCGGTGGTGGTGCCGCTGTTTTTCGTCATTAGTGTCACGGCGTGTGACGGCGAGTACAAGACAGGTTCCGCCCGCTATCCGTGTCGCGATACCCCGTAACCGCCCACTGAGACCGTCCATAACCAGCGGCCATGGCCGTAAAGCCAATTAGAACTCCCCTTTTTGTGGATTTTCGCTCGAGGATAACACGGTTAGTCCCATCGATTGAACTAGAATTCCTTCCATTCCCTGACTAAGATTTGTGATTTTCTCGCAGACTCCGGTTCTGCCACCATCAGTCGCTATACTGCGGTCTCTAGATAAGTGGACGATCTCTCGTTTGTCCTACCTGCCAAGAATTTGTAGGCGCCCTCCTTTCTGCACCTACCCCGTGATTGTATACCAAACCATTCGGATCTTGGACAAAGTCGAAAGGGAAGGGATCATGAAATCAATCGCACCAGAAGATTCTGTCTGGAAGGGCTGTGCGTGCGGATGGTGATTCTGCGAGATTAATTCAAACACAGCCATGCTATCGAACACTTGACTTGGTGGTAAGCTCTCTATGAATCTTCCAACTCTGGAATAGTATGCATCGTGGTTATCGCGAGGTCTAAAGTTTGAGCAGTGCACGCAAATTTTACGCCTTCCAGCTCGTACCCCGAAACTCATCAATCCTCTGCCATGCACACGACAATCAGGACTCCAATGATTTCAAAAAACGCTGTTATTCCATTCCATTTGATGGAAATTGACGTCACGCTCATTAACAACGCTGGAGCTACGAGCCTTCAAGGTGACATCGACAAGCCCCTCACAGATGACCGCTGCTCCTCAGTCAGCTGGAGCTGGCATGACCGCACACGACTGGAATATGTATTCGTCTTCTTGTTTGCTCGTCGCTTCTCCTAAGCTAGAGTTTCATTCAGTTCCCCCCTCTGATCACATTTCATTAGAGAACACGAACCGGGCCGTGGCGTTATTAACTATCGTCGTTGACTGGACCCCCGGTACCATCGCTCGTTCAAATGTCGTTTTGCCAAGACGTCGTTTCCATGACTCATTACTTGGTGGGAAGGCACACCTTTCACTTGGCGGCTCCGAGCTCGTGACGTGAATTCTGACCCGCGAGAATCACCACGAATGTCTTGGCCCCGCCGGCAAAATTACCTCTTGGTTCTTGGAAAACCTGCCCTGCGTCCCTTTATCTATTCAAGATGCCGGTTTTGTTTATCGTAAGTTAACCGTCGTGATGGAGCTGTTCGTGGCGTGGGTTGGTCGCAACTTCTCTCCCTAGGCTTGTTCTCTAGTGCTTATCATGATGACTCATTTTGGAGTAGTGCATATCACGGCGCGCTTATCGTTTCTTCACAATCTCATCATCTCGTTCCTTTCTGTCCATCAGTGTGAATGTTGGCCTGGTATTCATCTACTCGCCGGGTATATGCATTGTTATCCGGCTCTCATGCGACCGACTTCCATCTTCATAACCCTCTTGAGAAGCAATTTCGAGTGATGAACATTTCAAGATGCTCAACTAGGTGACATTGACAGGCACCGTTGATGATCCATTCAATGAGGACGCCCTGCAAGGCTTAATGAGGTCCAGAGGACGAGTTGTGTTCGTGGGTTCTCCGTCTTTCTTTATTCTTGATTGAAACTGAATCGACACCGACAGCCGGATGCAAACATCGCCGGCCACTTAAAGTCGTATACAAAAAGTTTGATATACGACCTTGATGGACGCTGCTTCCAACTTATTTTGATTCGTCCCCTTGAAATAGCTTAGCGGAAAGTGACAGTTCTCTCTGTACCATTCATCAATGAATATCGTAAGTGGTGGCAGCTATTCACTCTAATTGAGTAACGATTATAATACAGAACATTCCGGCTAGGGATGCTCGGTTCGCCTGAGCATTCGACACCTTGCCCTTCCTCGGAGTTACCCAGTTTTTCACACCTCTCGTGGAAATATCACATCTACGTGTGCAGCTTTCATTCGCCAATGCGTCCTCTCCCTTATCGTCGGGTTGCGGAAACTTTTTCTCAATCTTTCACACTTGCTACTCAGGTTCTGATACAAAACTCGGAAATGTTGCCTACCGTAGGCTATTTTGGGAGCAGGAAATATTTATATATATTGGCAATACGAACGTGCGCTAACTGAGTTTGTATCAAGCGAACACTATGATCAATCATCCCGCCTTCGCGATGGGACCCCGGAAGACCGTCCCACGTCAGCGGGAGATACCGGTGCCGCCTGCAAGCGTCATATCGTTTCGTAAGGACCTTTGATTGATTTTTTTTTGATGCCCTGTGTGGCATAGTAATAACAATATTACGCTCACCGCTTCGACGATTCATCCGTACACCGGCAAGATAAGCCATGTACTCTCTTTGATTGCCTCGGCTCTTCGAATTATTATTTTTAATCCTAGGAACTCCGATTATTACCCACTGACATTGACTGAAGAGCATTCGCCGTCCGCCCTTGTGCCGACCCTCGTTTCTCCAGGCGCACCCGCCACCGCCACAGCGCCGAGACCCATGAATAGATGTAAGTATATGTATTTTAACATCAGCGTATGCGCGTTCAGTGAAACCAATTTCAGTTGCTGTTTGGTTAAGAAACGCGATGGACGGGTAACTTGCTGTACGTTACACGTAGCAAGTGTCCGTTCCATTCATTCAGGAAGTATTCGACGCTCCATGAGGCTGCAATCGAACGTTTCTAGTATCGCCTAGATTTGGCCTACGTATACCGGTATGGAGGAATGCCCTACTTGCTTTTAACTTATGGCTGAAGCATCGTACTGACCGGAGTGTCAACAACCTGAATCGAAATTTGGAATACATCATTTCTCGAAAGCTGCGGGATGTAGCTCGCGACTGCGAAGAGGATTGTTCGCATTGGAGTTATGTCTTCTCTACCGTCACGTACAATTAAAGTCTAATTTTGTCTCCAAAGTTAGCATTGCGCAGCAGGCAGCTGGCGACGACCGCATCGGTTGCATGCTTGCAACGACAGACACCTCGGGAGACTTCTATAGTTTCCACGTACATAGTGTCAATTTTAACCTCGCGTATATTGATAAACGTACTATGTTTAGGTCATGCATCCTTTCAAAATTGGCCTGGCCGCCTGGAGAATTCCTTCAATCACGACTACTCGGCTGGGATGCAAGGTTACACATTGCTTCTTCATTCATATGGCCGGTTAATAGGCTCGACCTGGTGGTGTATCTTTGGCAGAGCTATTAATACTGAGCTATCATTGGCATTTCTCTCTATTATTGGAGATGCCCTCCAGCGTCATAGGTCGTCGTCCACGCGTTTTTCATTTACTTGCGGCCCTACGCAGTGATCCTGGACGAGGATTGCCTCCTTGGGCCCACCTCGGATATGATGGGTTTTCGTATCCCATCACTGGCACACGACTTTCCGTGTCGTTATCTTCTAACCCACCGAAGGTGTCTGAGGACCGCTGCTATCATCTTCGTTACAGTTGTTGGGGTCTTCCCGTAAGTTGGCTCAGTCTCACTGACCCACATTCTAGATCCATCTCTATTGCTCGCGTATTGAGGTCCGGCGGTCCGGCAGTGGTTTGGACAGAACAGGTCAACAGAAATTTTTTAAGTCTGCAATCAGGTGGTGCGACATATCGATAAGATTACACCCGGTTCCGGGGGAATAATATGGTGAGTACGTTGTGTCTTCTTTCCTACGGTTTTTTGTCCGGGGTGCAGCCGACCGGAAAGGGGGTAAAGAGTCCGAATTAGGACCATTGGGTGGGGACATGTTCTAAGAGAGTGGCTTCCGAGTCGTGCTTGCAGCCTATTTCCGCCATGAACCTCTTACGTACTAAGCAACTACTCTAAACTCCAAGCTAAACATAACTCAAGAAGAACGCTCATGATGAGCTGTCACTTGGTTGTAGCCGTACAGGCTGAATGAACACATGGCCATCACCTTGCCACTTCAACAACGGAACTCTGCCTTGGATACGGAGCTCCTTCCCTTGAAGGCCTATCGATGCGGACTTTTTTTCTCTCGACTTGGGCGCCCTCCTCCAAGTCCGATTCTTCTCGGGTATCCTTATGACCACTGTTGGGATTCAGATGCGACGATTCCCCGCCGCTTTGGTTGGCAGGTTGCCTTGACTGGATGCCGGACGGCCTATCTACGAGGAAGCGATCTCTGCAAGACTTCCATCAAGGCCATCATGCGTCAGTTTTCGAACTCGTCAGCCGCTGGATGTAAGCAAGCAGTCACTTGTTTTATTAGTGGAGCATCAAAGGCGTTGACTCGTTATCTCTCGTATGTCGACTGATCTCCTCGGGGTTTGTTCACCACCCTGGGATCCCAAACATTCCGACCACCCTGAAAATCTCGCGCTTGACGGTCGACTCCCCCTTCTGTGCGTTGACCTATGTAATCCTCTACTTCCCTTGACGTCGGTCACCTCGTTGATTGTTACTGCGCATACTCTTCGTCGGGGGACCAACCACATTGTCTTTTCGGCAGAGTTTACTGGAAACGATCCGCAGTTTAATTCAAATCACACGATGGACGACTCTTCCTTCCTGCACTCGGTATAGGCACCCTTGTTGTTGTGGACAGTAATAAATATACAGAAGATTCCATGGAGTAGAGCTCCTTCGAACCAGGTGCTGGCATGATCGAACTAGGAATGGTGGATTCGAGACCAACTCTGAGACTGCGGGCCTTGACGGGCAGTGCGTCTGATCTACTTCGCGTTACCTGAACATTTGCTGGACCTTGCTTCTGATCTACCTGGTATGTCACTGTAATTGTCTTTATCAGTAGGCTTATAGAGAGGCTTTCATATTTTCATATTCGAGAGGAAGATCAGTACATTATCGAGGATCAGCCCTTCGATTTTGATGATTTTTGGTTATATCTCAGCTTGTGCGGCGTGTTGTGCAATTCTTGATGCCTCCGACGTATACGCTCACGACAAATGCACCGCTCTTCAAGGTTCGTTGTTCAAGTCTCTGCTTGCGGTTGTCTCACGGAAACACAGTCCATTAGCAGACAAGTATAGTATTGACATTCGAACCTCTGCTCAGCGTCCCAGTTTCCTACTAGGCGGTTCGTAAGCTATGTAGTTGAATTTTCTATTAGATGTGTGTTTCTTTGCTGGCCATCATTGATATTCGTTCACCTTTGTCGCAGTCATTTCTGCACCGATGGAGGACCTCCGACACCTAGACCTACGAAAAAGAGACCATTGTCGAACGGAGCCATCAATCCGTGGGCGCTCGAATGACTTATGTTTACACGAAGAAGCGTCTCAAAATTAGGACTAACAGGCTGCGGTGGTCTCGGATAAGTGCTCCTGGATCTCCTCGTCAAATCGTCGCTTATACGCCGCTATTAAACGGCCTTCTGTCTCCTTCTCTTCGCAAGGGTTAAGCCTTGATATCCCCAAATTGTGTTCTCTGCATTCAGTCTTCGATTCGGAGGCCGTATACACCAGGACGGCATCATGTTGCCACACGGGCAAAGGCAAGTACCGCTCTTCATGGCAAGCCACAGCTGTTTGGCGTTGCTATCATTCTACGTGACTGGTAGACGTCCTTCTGGCATGATGTACACCCAAGGCGAGGCTTAGGGTGGCTACTAGACTACTCCTCTGGCTGATCACGTGCATGCTTGCTGCCAAAAGTCGAACCCGAATGCCTTTCATCGATGAATCGCCTGCATTCTGCAAGGCCCCATACAGCTAGTCGCATGCCCACTTGTTTCCGTAGGATCTTCCCTTCCTCTCCGTTGTACATTCGAAGAGGCACCTTGGGGACATGAAGCTTAAGTATCCTGGCTGTAGCGGATCTATCTATTCTTCACTAGTGAGTTTACTCCAAGGTCCTCTTAGTTTTATCTATCGCTTTATAACATCGCTGAACATGCTTTAGGTCTACGGTAGCGCTGCGGCTGATGTAGGTGGGACTTTCCGCTGATATCAGATAGAACTCACTCAACTGTCTAGAAGTATCGAAGAACTTACTTATCAGCTGAAGAAATTTCCACCTTGCAGTCAACGTTTCTTTCTAGCAGTCTTCATATCTTGGTGGGAGCATGAGCGGTGGTATTCTCACTTCATCCTAGGTAGTTGAGTATTCATGATTTTACCATGTATTTCAGGGTACACGTCACGGTGATTCGTTGGCAGGTCCTGGTCAAATGATGGCGAGCGTGGGTGCTCTCTACGATCTTTGCTTTTCAATCTTGGTCGACTCTCGCTCTCGTCTGTGAAAGAAGCAGGATTTTCCTTGGCCTCTGAAATGATATGCGTTCGTGTCAGTTCTGGCTCGTTGTCGATTTACCAACATGGAATGCCATGTTTTGAGAGCAGGGATAGGCTTATACAACTCTCTTGTTCGTATCCTGGTTTACCCGAGGTTTCTAACTCACTCCTGGTGGCCCTCGGAGACCTTTGATACGACATTCCGATATCCGAGGAGAAATTACAGGGTCAGTTAGTCTTCCTCATGCTATAGTTGTTCTCGGCCCGCTTGTGAACCTCAGTGTGCCTCGGCGAGGCGCCTCGTATCTATCCTCACAGACGCTCTCTATTCATCTTGTCTCTGCGCTTTAAAGGTCTTCTTTTCGGGGACCTTGCAAGCAGGTCAACACATGCATACTTCAACTTCCCCTAGAACGCCATGGTTCGAATACAGTCACCATAACGATCTCCTTGCGGTTATGCAATATCTGGGCTTGCCTTCCATCAGACTCCCTATAGCCGGCAATACCATCTTTATCACACTTATATTTCAACGACAAGGATTTTCTCCCTCATCTCATAGGCAACAATGTCAAAGCTGATAGCGGTGACTGGTGCGACGGGACAGTGAGTTGAAAATACTCCGTCTCTATCAAAATTGACGCTTGGCTTCTAGGCAAGGAGGATCGGTAGTGGAATATCTCCTCAAGTATCCCGAGACCTTCACCATCCGCGCCGTCACCCGGAATCCCCAATCGCCCGCCGCAAAAAACCTCACAGCAAAAGGCGTCCAATTCGTCAAAGCTGACCTTTCGAACCTGGATGAAGTCATCAGTGCGTTCGGCGGAGCATGGGGTGTATTTGCTGTGACCCAGTTCTACGAGCACGGGTATGACCTCGAACAACTGCACGGGAGGAACATGGTCGAGGCTGCGAAGGTCAACGGCGTGAAACACTTTGTGTGGTCCACCGTCGAGGGACGCGAAGGGGAGTGCAAAGCTATAAGCTGGACGTCCAAAGCTCGCATCGAGGACCTCGTTATCGCCTCTGGCATTCCGTGGACGTTCGTCTACATCCCCATGTACTACGAGAATTTCTTCACCCCCTTCTTCCCTCCCAGTTACGATCCTGAAAAGGGGTTCGCATGGAGCGTCCCTGTTCCCCCCGATGCGCCGATTTACGCCATGAGCGTGGAGGACTTTGGCGGGTGGGTCGTCCCTGCGTTCAAGGAGCCAGACAAGTACGCAGGTGCGTGGATATCGTGAGGGTCCGGTAGTTTTGCTGCTAACTTGGCAATCCTCAGGCGTACGGGTCAAGATCTGTGTCGAATACCTCTCTATACGGGACATTGTGCAGCAGTTCTCAGAGGTGACGGGCGAGAAGGCGTACCTTGGACTCGAGCTCGACATAGAGCAGTTCGAGGTTACACGATACGGCGACCATCCG
The DNA here is from genome assembly GCA_028551335.1 of Armillaria sp. CMW 4456. Taxonomy (NCBI): domain Eukaryota; kingdom Fungi; phylum Basidiomycota; class Agaricomycetes; order Agaricales; family Physalacriaceae; genus Armillaria; species Armillaria sp. CMW 4456. The sequence continues at coordinate 20,072 of JANDKJ010000558.1, read as the reverse complement.
CTTGCAGAGACGATGTACTTGTCTTGGGAGTTCATTCTGAGATCTGGGCCGGGAACTGGTGTCAAGGTAGGGAGTTCTCGTGTATGTTGACTTGATATTTCGACCCTCTCCCTCTCTAGAGTACCGAACAAACGATGCGTATCCATCCAGCGGCTCGGACTTACCGACAATGGTTAAACGAGAGCCAAACGATGAAGGACTACGTCAAGAAGGTCAAGAGCGGAGCTATTGTAAATAAAGAAACCTGAATGTTAAAAGTGATAAGGTTGGAAATCTATAAGTCTAACTTTGGAATGAGGAATTTATTATGGCTTGAGTTCATTAAGAAATAGTGCAGTGACGTCACTATCACCTGTTGTATTCACACCGCCATCTCGCACATCTGTATCTGAAGAAAATGTCATCTGGTGCTACCGCCCAAGTGATTCTCATTGATTTCCGATATCTAAAGACAGATTCTTAACGAGTACAACAGGATAAAACTTGGAAATCCAAGGAACAAGCCGAGGAAGCACAATATGCTCATAAAAAGGTATGATCCGACGCAGGCGCCAGTAGCTAGCATCACTCAATTCATATACCACAGGAGCAGGAGCAACTCGCCGCTCTCAAACAGAAGCTGGAACAACCAAAAACGCAAGATCGCGACTTCGAAGGAGGCTTCGGTGGACAGGAAGATCTCGAAGATCGATACGCAACTACAAGTGGAGAACACTAGAATTCTACAAACATCCTCGTACACCGAAATACGAAGCCTCTTTTATATATTGTGCGCTAGTAAGTTGTATAGTATATGCTAATAGACAAATAATGAGCGTGCGAAACAGGAGTCCAATCAGTTGTAAGAGTACTTTGAAATATAAAACCGTCATGACAAAAGAAACCCAATGTATGGGTGAATTCCACAAGGTATCAAACTAGATAGCAATGATCAAAGTCAAGAGAATAGCAGCGAAGAGGTTATTGGAACGCATGACAAGGCAAGCGAACACCTTAGTAGGCTCATGAGCACAAGGGCGATGGCGGTGCCGCCGTAGGTCCTACCCAAGGATCCAAATAGCTACATGACGGAATAGACACTGCCAGTCCATCCTTGTCGCCACTGTTGTTCCATCCGTCCCCGGCATCGATAGAAGCAGTCGCACTGGCCGTCGCCGTTAGCGTCTGAGCAGGGAGTGTTGGAATAGCTCCGGTAGGAGTAAAAGAGGGCAAAAGCGTAACTGCACCAGCATTGCTGATGGTTGCAGGAGGCCACGGCAGAGAGCTGCTGACACTCGCTGGGATGTTGCCAGAGCCTGCGCTAAGAGTACCTGTCCAAGGGTTCGTGTTTCCACATGCCCCAACGGCATCACGAGGATCCTTAGGCAGCCAACCTTGTTGAAGGCCAAGCTGATACGACCAGGCTGGAGATTCAATTTGGCCTGAGATGCTGGAATTGCCTTGTGAGAAAAGAAGACTGGAATCAGAAGATCGTCAGATAGTACAGCCTTGGATCCCACCTATTTTCCATGTCCAGAAGAACCAGTTCTAGGGTGAAAGTTGATCGGGTGAAAGTTGATCAGGTGATGTCAGGGAATGAGAAGAAGTGAACATACCTGAAGTGCGTCCATACTCGCTAGCGAGAATTGTTTCAGAGCATTCTTCATGTCGTCGTCCCAACTCTTCCAATCAGTCCACTGCGTGCAACTTCCCATTGACGTCGAATAACCAGTGTAATTTCCCTCGTACCGAGTCCCCAAGTTAACGCCGTTGAGATACTCGCCGCAGTCAGTAACCGCAAGACTGAATTCGCCGGCATTGGCAAGACCAAAGTTGCCCATGGTGCTGTTTACAAGGGACCCCCAGGTGGAACAGGGTGTCGTGGCGTAGGTGCTCATCGCTGCGTTGGACTGATCGTTGAAACACATGTATGGATGTGAATCAAGGGTGATCCGATCGGCACTTGGCAGGAAACCAGACCATTCTGTGCGAGAAAAGAAGGCGTCGTGGAAACTAACCCAAGGTCCCTTCCCTTCACCAGTCCCTCCAGCACTCCGAACAATGTCGTACGCTTTAAGATAGCTGAAACAATGTATTAGCCATTGAGAACCGAGAAAAGAAGAGATCCTTACAAAGCTTTAGTTTGATCTTCGCCGACTGTGGAGCCTATGACTTCATTTGCAATCCCGAACATTGTCACGACATCCCGGTATTGAGGCTGCGATATGAATTCCGCAATGATACGGATGTGGTCCAAAGACCGTTGTGCGTTCGCGTACCCCATAGGACCGTTCAAAAAATTGATAGTACCGAGTTTGCCAGAGTGATTCCATCCATTTTGGCTACCTGGTAAAGCATGATAGTCGAGGTTGATTCGCAGGCCGTACTTACGACACCATTCAATGGCTTTCAAGAAGTAGCTGTGATGAAGTATATCTTTAGAATGACGACAAAACAACGTGGTGTGCTTTTACTCACGTCCAGGCAACTTTAGGCAAGAAGGGTTCGTTACCGCGGGTTTCAATGGCCCAAAATGGCAAAGGTATCCGAACATAGTTTAGGCCAGCACCGGCAATCTCAGCAAAGTCCTGTTCTGTCTGTTTGGTTTATCAGTAATGTTGAAAACAGGGAGTTTAGGTGATCGACGTACAATAAATGTGTCGTAGTGATTCTTGACCTGGTCGAGACCACCGTTTGCAGAATCCGCGGCGAGTAATGTATGCAGTGTGTACTCATCAACCGCCGGACTACTGGTATCTGCGAAAGGCTCAAAAAGAGCGGGAACACTGTTATTTTGGTCAGTCAAGTCGGTATTAGACGGCGGTAGAAGGTACTCGCATGAACTAGTGGGACAGAGTCAGCAGGGAGGCATCACATGTGCAGAATCACCTACCGGTTCGATGGTAAGCCAACCACCAATGTTGACACTACGTATCACCGACTGTATAAGTTGACATAAGGAGTTGTGGGGAAGATGCCTACCCTCTAATTCTATCGACGCCATAGTTGAACGTCTCGTTTAGTGCAGGGCTCCACGACTGAGGACGTGCTCCATTGTTGAATGGGTCATTAGGGTCGTAATACCAGTAGCCGCCAAACGAATTTGAATACGTGAACTGCGTTCCATCGTCTGTCGTAACTTTTGAGCCATCTCCACCTGTCACAGCCGCGACGCTTGGTTTGCCGGTACTGGTGGCTGATGGACGGCCGCTCTCGGCACCGTTAGTGCTGTCGGCACTGCTGCCACTGTTGCTCGAACTCGTGTTGTTCTTGGGTTTGACAACTGCGAAATACACAGGAATAACGATGGCGAGGATAAGGAGGGCGGCCGCCGCAGCTCCTGCAGCTATGATAACCTTCCGTTTGGACCTTGGGGCGGCATAAGCAGCGCGTTTCTCTTCCATATATTTGCTCCCCCGACTGTTCATGGGGGCCATGCCGATACCCCTCTCGCCTTCGCCGCCATAATATTCCGTGTCGCGTGGATCATCGCGGTAGCCGGCGCCGAAGCCTTCGCTGCCTTGATTTTGGTGCTGGGTGTCGTTTAGGGCATAGACTGAAGAACTGTATTCGGAGTCTCTACCTCCAGTGGAAGGAAATGTTCCTTGGGAGTGGTATGAGTCGCGAATGACGGGTCCTCCCTCACTGTAGAGGGCGGCGCCAAGGAAGCGAGGCTGGGCAGCGCCGGAAGGGATGCCAAAGTCGTCGGCAGGGAGATCCTGTGCTCGCGGTGTCGGGGTACTGGGAGCAGAAGGGATTGGGGACGCGGCATTGTAGAGAGCGTTGGTGGGGTGGTCGTCGCTGGTCAATGGCAGGGGGTCGTACACCACGTTTCTGGCTGGTTCGTTGTTTTGCCCTGACATGCTGACAGTGTCTGTTGAAGATGTGATCAGGAAGCCACGGGGATAGTACAGAATTAAAAAAAAGATCGCACGTCCTTGCAGTCGAACTTAATTCGGCTGATGAGTATCACTTGGCGAGTACAACGTCCTTGACGACGACGAGAAGGTGAGAACGACGAGAGCGAGTACGGAGCCTTGGGGACACTGAGGCGTCTTGCAGGAGGAAGTTTGGGACTAAGCCTTGACAGGCTATTTTGTTTCAGAAGCTTGCCCCCCACGTTCCGGTCCGCATTGCCTTTTCTGTCCCGTACAGGAGTCGGGCCCCGCAACAAACGCTTCTTAATACACGACGGCATAGCCGTAATCTTAGCAACCCGGAAGGTACAAATCTTTTCTCACACGGCACATGTCCACCGAGCCAATGGAAATTCACGACAAACTTTACAATGACTCTAAAGTGAACTATTACCTCTCGATGCTCCGTTGTTTTGCTGATAGTGTATCGATTCATATCGATACAGGTGACAAGGAGCATGGCGTTGACTCGTTCGCTGCACACAGCATCGATATCACGGCAACCCTGGCTACATCCGGCAGCCTCAAGTGAAACCGAAAGGGGTCTGTCAGTGTGCTTAAGCGCTAAAAGCTTGAATATAAAGTATAATCATTGAATGAAAACGATGTTCAAAAAACATAGTTACAAAACATATAAAAAATATATCCTTCAAATACTAAGGATGCTGCTGGTTTTGTTGCTGTTGCTGTTGCGATTGCTGCTGCTGCTGATAAAGATCAGGCCCTGAAATATCATCACGAGCAGTCAATCGCATACCAACGCCTGCATCCGCAATGCATTTTGAAGCTGTTCTTGCGTATAGTTCGACAGGTAATAATGACCTTGGACATTTGTCGCACGAGGAAGCTGAGATTGCACGGGCACTGATACCTGCGTCTGAGGCTGCGTCGAGGAAGGACGCGGCGAGCTGACTGAATTGGCAAGACCATTGTTATTGACTTGAGGTGACGATGTTGCATCGCGTGCGCCAAACGGAGGGGACAGATGAGCAGCCCCAGTCCCATTCGTATTGACACTCGCTGTGTTCTGACCAGCAGCTGCCGCCGCCGCGGCTGTCTGTGCCTGAAAGTTCGCGATAGCGTGCTGAATCTGCTGGTTCGTCAGTGTTTGATGCGATTGGGGAATTGGCTGTTGCGTCAGTTGTTGCTGCTGCTGCTGAGCCAATTGAGCCTGCTGCTGTTGATTTCGGAGGATTTGTTGAGGTGAAAGTCGGCTGTTTCCAGAAATCAGCGGAGTACCTATGCGCTGCTGAGATATATTGCGGATCGGTATACTGGTAGACACCATCCCCTGAGTGGATAAAGCTTGCCCGGCAGTTCTTTGCACGTTAGTACTCTGAGCCTGTCCGTTGGTAGCAGGTGTGCCATTGGCCTTGATAGTATAAGTTTACTAATAAAGCTATGAAGATTGAAAGCATTGCATACCGGTGATGCACGCAGCTGTTGGACTGGTTGAGCTGGTTGAGCTGGTTGAGCTGGTTGAGCTGGTTGAGCTGGTTGAGCTGGTTGAGCCGGCTGTGTCGGTTGACCTTGCTGAGCCTGTTGTGGTTGCTGCTGCTGTTGTTGCGACTGTTGCTGTTGCTGTTGTTGTTGCTGCGCCTGCTGTTGCGTTTGTTGTTGAGCCTTCGCGTTCACCAGAGCGGCGTAATCTTTCACGTCTCTCATGTCCCTGTCCATCTTTATCTTGACCAAATCAGCAGGAGCCAGTTTCGGCATCTTAGCGTATTGACCATGTGTCTCATGGACAGAGCTGGATTTTCGAGCTGATTATAAAATCAGTGAAAGATACAAGAGAGATGATTGTCAAACGAACGGGAGTTTTTGGCAGCTAGTTCCGCACGCCGCTTGATCAGTTTTCGCATTGAATCTTGTACTGTCTTGTGACGCTTGTTCTTGGGCTCCACGTCCATGCCTTGCAGATTGGGAGTCGTCGTGCTCGATACGCTAGCACTAGCCAGCCGCTTGACTCCTCTGGTAGTCATTTGAGCAGCTGGTGTAGATGTAGGCATACCGGGGCTGCTTAACAGTGTTTCTTGCTCTTTGTGGCCCACATCGGGCAAGGCCCATCTTTCCTTCCATCGTGTGCAACATTCTTTGGGCCCACGCCGGTCAGAAGGCACAGTGATACGGGACGCGTTGAAGCATTCCGCGATCAGTCTCCAGTTACAGTTTCTGTCTTTGTCGTGAGACCCATAGGTATCGACGAGACTCTTGAGAAGATCATCCTCCTTAGGCAACCACATGATATCAGGTTTCCTATAGCCAAGAGGCAACGCGGGGTCTATATCTGATCGGGCTCTTACATTGACCCGTCCGAATAGATCTGCATACTTATAAGTTCGTATTAGGCAACAGTATACTGTATAGAGCCTACCACTAGCGGATTCATCCAAAACCTTGCTTGATGGAGCATCAGATTCCACGATCGGGCTCTCCTCAAACGGCAGCCATTGTCCATCCCTCCAGCGTTTCGCTGGCTGGAGAGCACTGACGAGCGTCGGTTTGGTCGACATGAAGGTTCCGATCGGGAAAACCTTGGAGTAGTTGAACTCATCAACTCGCCTATGTAAGTCTTCGAATTTTTTATCCTTCTTCTTTCCTTCTGTAGGAGGCAGTGGAGCCGAATTATCAGGAGGAGGGTCAATCAGAGTCAAGATCTGTAAATCAGGGAATATGTCAGATATATCTGCAGGAGGCAGGACTATATCCGTAACTTCCTCGCTCGAAGGATCGCCATCAGAAATTTTGAAATCATCGAAGTCGAGAAAGAGTTTGTCTGCATCTGAATATATGACTCGTTCACGGATTGGCGCGTACAGGTTTATCTTGGAAGACCTCGAGGCGGGTAAAGCTGGCTCGTGTTCACCAGAAACGGATTGTGAAGTGGATTTGGAAGAAGCCAAAAGAGGGTCACTGGAATTTGCTTTTAGGCCGAGTATCAAAGTATCCGGTTCCTCAGTCTTATGGACTAATTCCTCGCTGTCCTGGGTAGCTTGACGATCAACATGAGTGTCCTGGCCATTCGCGAGGGTCACTGTGAGGTCAACTTCCTCCTTCTTTGGTTCGAGTTCAATTCTCCCAGGGTTTTCTTCGGTGTCATCTTCAATGGCTTGAATAGCATCCTCAATAAGGGTCGATGTCTCGAGAGCATCAACGATGCTTTCTTTATCGTGCTCGTCATTATCGTCTTCATCTGATGCATAGTCAAGCATGAGCATTGACGATGGGTTTGCATCTCTCGAATGGAGAGGGTCGTCGACGTCCATGAGACCTAGATCAGGATCAGGATGCTCGATCTCGGAACCTTGGCCTTCCAACGGTCGGCGCCACATCACACAAATGCCTCCCTTCACCCGCTCCTCTGGAGAGCCTGCCTTGTGCCATTCTAAAACTGACTGCGCCAAATTGTAAGCAATGGCGTATTTCCATCTTCGCTCCTCCCGAAAATCAATCCGCATCCATTTCTGGCACAGCATAAGAACAGACACCAGAATACTTAAGTTGATACCGCTCTTACCATTTCATCCATGAGATAATCCCAGTGTGTCTTCGGAATGGCGTCAACAGCCCGCTGTTTCTTTGGCTGCCTAAAACTCCACTTTCCAGCATCCTTCAATGTTTCGATTCGATCAATGGTTCTAGCAAGCCTAAGCTCTGCCATGGCGATCTAACAGGGCATTTATTAGTCGTATACCAAAACACTGCTGAAAAGGATCTTACACTCCAATCGCGCGTGGTAAGGCATTTCGTAGCTTTCGACACCCTCTTCCACACAGAATTGGCATTGATGGTAAAACCCCATCTGTTTAAGCCCATAGGGATGTAGTCATCCTTATCCTTCTTTGTCTCCCCTTTCTCACGTTCCTTCTCTTTCTTGCGCAACTGCTTTGAAATCTTACCCCGTCTATTGAATTCAAGAGGCAGCGTCTTTATCGGTGGCAACGTGTACTGAGGGTCATATTGCAGATGCGGTTTTGGTGAAGATGCAGGAGTTGGCGGCGATGTTTGAGGGGTCAATCCGTCATCAAACGTGTACTGGGCAAGTCTTTGAAAGGACTCAGTTGGTGTAGGGATGTACACAGGTCGCACAGAAGGAGGTGTAGACAAAGAATCCTTCAAAAGCTGTTGAGGGGATATGTGACGAAGTTCGTATGTAAGATTAGGCTGTGCATGTACCAAGGGCTCGGTTTTCGCAATCGCGGGATGTGGAATTTCGATAGTTGCCGGAGGATTAACGAAAAGAACTTGTTGCGGATTCACGGAACCTGCCGGCCGCGAGAGCGTAAATGCTAGGAAGGTGTCAACATTCATTAAAGGAAAGAGTTTTCAGCACAGACCTGTCGGCGTAGCGGTAGCATCTTGTACTATAGCATCCTCCTCCTCCTCCTCCTCCTCTTCCTCTTCTTCCTCCTCCTCCTTCTTGAGGTCTGCAATCGCAGTATGATGCTGGGGTAAAGTCTGAACGAGATTGTAGGAGCCTTGCGCTTCTATGATAGGAGGCTCTTCGACGTCTTGCATTTCTACATCGTCGGTTATTGTCTCTCCTACTTTTGAAGAGGATAGAGAGGTGTCCTCCTCTTCTAAGTCCTTTTCGACTAGCCCAGCATCCGCATTGGAACTATCTGTATCCTTCTTTGACGAGACATCCACCGGGATACTCTGAAGCTGTGGCACAACTTGATTGCTGTCATGAGACTTTGAAGAAGGACCAGCTATGTTTAATTCGTCCTCAGAATCTGCGGGACTGAGGTCACCCGGCGGCGGTTCGTTTGTATGAAGCACATTTTTGCCTTCCATGGACGTGTCCTCCATTGTCCATGGCTTCGGACTGCTACTCTGGTGAATATCATCCACAACTTCCGCAGCCGACGCGCTAGGCTCAGTGGCAGGAGGTGAAGGTGGCATAATGAAGGCAATATCCAGATGTTTTATGCTGCCAGTGTCAGGACTGGTGATATTGACCTGCATAAGTCGTGTACAGGTAACAGAAGTGCAACACATACTTTTTGCTTATATCATATTTCTGCAGGAACCCTTGCAAGTCGTCTCCGCCCTCTTGCATCGTGTAAACGCTGCCAATATTGTCCCTTCGCCGTAGTAAGTGGTACATTTCCGTCAGGAGCTCATTCCTTCTCTTCGATATCGCGCTATAAGATGATTTGAGGTGATTGTGCGGAAGAAACAATGTGTATTGCTCACGCAAGTTGAGCTACACGCTCTTCGACTAAAACGTCTGGTGACTTATGTGACATTCTTAATTATGGCCCGTAATTGACATTGAGTTTCTCGGCACTATCGTGTATGTGTCCGACTTTGAGGCCGAATAGAAGTCTGCGTGGCGCGAGAATGCCTTCGGAGTGGGGAGGTGCAAGAGAGATGGTGGAAGTTGAAAGCAAGAGATAAATTACTATATATGGTACGTGACATGTGTCACAAATCACTGCCAATCCGGTCCAACCGCTCCGGCCAATGCATATTACATCTCAAAGAAGGTATATCTCAACTCACTTCCGCGAAGCTTTTATCACGGTAATAAGACCACGAAAACGGGCCCTCCATCCATCGGCATACAAAAAGCGGACGAGACCGGACGTGAACTCCCTAATTGATGAAATCAGAAATGAAAGATGTATTCCCGTTGGGTACGAACCAGCTTATTGTCAACGAACGAAGAGGATAGTCCAACACCTTTGGTATGGAGGTTTGAACGAACACGGGCCACCGGTCCACCATGATTGCCTTGGGATTCGTTAAGCTACGAAGACCTTCAGGTCCGGCTTCATAAACGAGAGCGATGAGAAAATAATAGTCAAAGAGAATATAGTATACTTACCAAACCTTCCGTAACCACTGTATTTCGTCCCACCGAAGGGCAAATCCTGACTAATTAAGGAATACGCAGAGTTAGATAATCCACGTTCATCAAGCAATCCACGTACTTCATCTGTAAGGAATATTTAGTTGGTTTCGTCAGTTACAAAGACCTGACGTACGTAAAAGACTCCGAAGTCATTGATCGATACCATACCACACTCAAGTTCCTTCGCAACTTTGAGGCATTGCCTTTGGTCGGGCCCAAAAACACTTGCACCCAGACCGTAGCGAGTACTATTCGCGATGTTGATGGCCTCGTCGACGGTGCCGTAAGGCATGATAAGGGCAATGGGCGCAAACACTGCAGTAGGTTCAGCTTAGCGAGAGAGGCAAGTCTGTGTACTCACGTTCTTTCTGGGCAATCCTCATGTCAGACGATACTGGTCCAATCACAGTGGGCAGGAAATAGGAGCCCTTATCATTAAGGACGTGCCTATATCGGGTACCACCTTCGAGATGTACTCCATTTCCAAACTCCTCCGCTTCTGTGATGAGATGCTCCAGTGCGTCGAATCGAGCAGAAGAAATCATGGCGCCGCAATCCACTGGCGAAAGATAACCTTGGTCATTGGGTGCCATGACTGAGCCGAGGCGCAATTTGGTGACCCGCTGTGAGAAAATGTCGAACAGCTCATCATATTGAGAACGATGAACGATCAAACGTTCGATGCCAATACAGTTCTGACCGACATTTTGACTATAGGAATGTAAACATCGGAAACAGAGGTGGAAATTACACTTACTATACACCACGCATCCAGATACTGGCCCACCTGTTCAAGTCAGTGCCAGGCATGATTATCGCCGGATCCTTTCCACCCAGTTCTAATGTCACGGGTGTAAGATGTTTAGCAGCAGCTACGGCGACCTAAGCGCATGATTAGCTTCAAATGTGCGGGAAACAAGAATAGCTACGATACTTTACGTCCCACTTCCTCAGAACCGATGAATGTGATGTGTTTAATGAACGGCGATGTGGTCAGCGCGTCTGCGTCCTCTGGCCAGCAGCATACAATCTGACACATTATTCAGAGCCAATGAACATAGCAGAGTATGCATATTTACCTGCACAATCTCTGGGTCATGACCACATGCCTCCAGGCAAGATCTAATAATATAGATGTACCAGGACGTTGACCATATGACATTCTCGGAGCACTTCAGAACGATAGAATTTCCAGCAAACAAGGCTGCCAAGATGGGAGACCAGGCGTTATGCAAGGCTGTACAAAAAGCTTGTTGAAATAACAGGCAATCGAAGATAGGCTCAAACTCACGATAATTCCACGAGACAATTCCTGCAACTGTGCCAAGAGGCTCATAGTGCACCATGGAAGTTTTGTAAGCCAACATCGTATTGCGACGTCGCTTCTCCGGTCGTAGAGCTTCTTCACCATGGGCTATCAACCATTCCATCTTAGAGCAAGTAGTCAAAATTTCGCCAAGAGCCGCGTCAACCACTGCAAAAATTCATCATCTGACTATCGTCGAGGTACGGCAGCTCACTTGTTTTTCCCGTATCTCTGCAAGCAACTTTAGCACAGGTATCCTGATTATCCACAAGCCATTTCAGCAAGCTACGAACGACGCGTCTTCGTTGAGTAAACGACGTTTCACGCCATGAAAGCTGCGCAGCGTCTGCTTTCTCGATCTTTCGTGTGATTTCTTCGTGGTTATCAGCCAGATACGTTTGGATGTGCAGACCGGTCGCTGGGTCGAAGCTAGTGATGTATTTTCGCCCTTGGAGGCTGAATGAAGGTAGCAGTGCATCGTTTGTTTCATGGGAGGTGAGTGTAGGGTCGTCAATTACAAAAGACTTCCATCCAACTTTGGCAGGCTAAACATTTGGTCCTTTAATAAACATCGATACGAGAAATTGTTGTTGACGCACCTCAGGGACAGTAAATTTGAACGGTACCGCGCTGTTGTGGGCTCGTTGATACCGCTGGAACACAAGCCATATTCCAAATGCAAAGAAAAGCGACAGAAGGTAAAAAACGTCAATACCGTCGTCGTCCGACCACACATTAAGAGTGATCAACGGGTTCAGGACTAGCGACATGAGTTTGTCCATGGTTTTCTGCGAATACACAAGCAACGAATCAACCTAGAGAGGATCAGATACTAGCAGGTGCATAAAAGAAGGAAACGAACATACGACACGCGCCTTCGTATTGTCCATTTTTGGTCACGTGTAAGGATTGGCCTATTTTGGCCCTTCGCCAACTTCTGAGCTTCTGGCACTGCTTCTCGCAAGCACAAGAAGGTTGTAAAACAGTAATATACTTTTTATGAGCAATTGCACATTATGAGATGGTCCGCGTCGTACAACGATACAGCCAAATCTTCACAAAACGACTTCGTCTAGAGTCGTCTACTGTAGGTGAAGGTGTATCCAAATAAAAAAGAGTCCGATCAGAAAGCATTATTGCGAGTGTCCATTGTCCATCTTACCGTTTGAAGTATTTTTATTGCGATTACGGGTATAACGAAAGGAAATGTGAGAATACATGAATGACAAGGAGTGAAGATGAGCAATTAACCAGCCAGTACAGTGATCAGTCATGAGGGAAGATGCAAGTGTTGGACAAAGTTCGTATCCTGGAGTCAGAGGAATGCACGAAAATAGATCAAAAGGGCGACAATACGCCTTCCCGATTATTAGGTCGAATTCTGCACCTCCTTCACACTGGTAACAGAGTTCTTTTTCCGTAGTCCACCCAGGTGTTTTTTGAAGCCAGCTAGACCACTTTTTGACTTCTTATGCTTCTTATCTCCTGCATTACTGCTGGAAACGCCAAGTTCTGAGATTATAGAGGCGGCATCTGAATCGACGGCCTCTACGGCAGGGTGATTCTCCTCAGCATCCGGTGTAGGCTCCACAGCGCCCAGCCCGCCACCGCCGACAAGTCGGACTGTTGGATCAGCATCGACATCGGCACTCATGGGTGCCTGTAAAGTATCAGTTTCAGATTTCAGCACATCAGACATGTTGATGATAAGCTGGGTTCAGCATTTCAGGTCGTGATGATGGAGTTATGGGTTGCATGGGCTCCACTGTTAAAACTGGTGCAGAGTCTGCCAAGAGGTCATGAATGTTGGTTGGTGATGAGAGTGACTTCGATATTTCCTGAGGTGGAGTAGCGGGAAGTAGAGCCTCTGGTTCCTCTATCAGAACACTGGGTCCAGTAGAATCAGGAAGATCATCAGCCAGCTCAGATTGCCTTGATGAAGAGACAAGGCTTGCATCTTGTTCCAGGGATAGTGGTTGGCTATGCCCAGCTTCCAAATCCTCATCAAAAGATGAGTGCATTGAGTCTGGGGGTGACGGCAAAGAAACAATGTCCCGAGGCATGGGTAATTCCACAGGGAGAGGCACTGGCGGTTTGGTCACAGCTATTGTAGGGAGGTTCAGTGGAGTCTTCCGTGCAGGCATTACATTGATGTTACTACTGGATGCAACCAGTGGGATAGATGATTCTTCTGCATCAGCAAAAACTGGTATAGGGACTTCAGATCCAGAGCCTTGCGACATCTCCAATACACCGAGGCCCATCTTTTCAGGGGCCTGCAGAAACACATGAGGAAGTTAACTCAAGGAACAGAGGGCTTTACTCACCTTTTCGAAATCCTGATCATCCATAATCTCTGAAATCACACCGATATTGAACCACCGCCTAACACTTCTATCTGCCCATGCTTCTAGCACACTCCAGCCTCTATATTTGCCTGCTAGGCGTAAACCACTGCCAGAGTACATGTCCTTGCCACTGTCGCCTTGACCCCGACCACTACCATCATAGAAATATCTTTCATAGTCAATATCATCTTCACTCCCATCACTAGCATCATTAGATGCACCAATTTCAAAACCATCTCCACTCTCTAATTCATCCACAAAGCTTGCCAGCCATTTGGCTCATCCGGTAATGCCATCACCATTGAAGAGAGCGACATTTGTGTCAAAATCACAACTGAACACAATGACTTGTCCAACAGCACCAGCTTCACCTGGATTAAGATCGACACCTATATAGTTGTCAGCCTTGTCTGCAATTAGAGGAATCCAGCCATGTTGTGAATACTCCTTGCGAATCTAATCAGGTGGGATTGACTGCATGGCACTATGCAACCTGGCGTTAGCACCAGTCATAGGATTGTCATCAACCTTGCGCCAAAATCACTATTCTTCATATACCTCCTTGAGAGGTAACAGATTAGGGCCAAAGAAGAGACCCTCTGAGCATCCAGCAGCCGACTCTGCCTCCTGGCCGTCAACAATGAGATAAGACTCATGAACAATGGAGGGCAAAGCGAAGCCAAACTGCAGCTCAATCTGGGCTGGGTCTTCTGGCAAAATGCCATAGTTGAGGATATCTTCCAGTTCCGGGTATTCACGAGCAAGCCATGTGTGAAGGCGGTTCCATGTAGAGGTTAAATATGGATAGGCATGAGGAAGGCGAGAGGGGGATGTGGAGAGGGTCATAATGCATGGGCAACAGAGATGCAGAACATGGATTTGAACCATTTCTTCTGAGGCATCAGTCTGATAAAACTGCCATATATGACAGGAAAACATACAAAGTCATGATATATGCATAAGAACCAGGACTTGCTGGAGGATATGTGTATGACCCAGAGGTCGCTGTCTCAGGGTCTGGGATGTCGACGTCTGGATGTAATGAAAAGATGGGAGAGGACGATGGAATCAAAAATGCATTGTGTGCTGATGATATAGCCTGGCCCTTTCACGAATTTTGGGAGGAGCATGACGAGAAGAGGGATGCAAGCCAATTCATGGTGAAAGAGTCGTGGATGAAAAGAAGGAAGGGAATACGAGGCACTCAACGGTGACAACTCAGATACCAGAAGACTCACTTTGCCCTCATTGTGCAGGGACGAAACTTCATTATTATTCAATATGAATCTATGACATTAAAAGGATCTATCTACTAACAAAAAAGACTAGCAAATAAGCCACCAATGCTGCAGCAAGAACATCTGACAACAGCCAGTGTGTAAGAACAAAGAAGGGAAACCTTACATAATCTTTTGCCAAAGTCTGATAACACCCAGTTTCGAACACCGATGGGCACTGCCGGTGCATTCGCTGATGAGCCTCAGGGCTCTGTATGCTCCAATTTCGCGGATTTATCCCTTTAGCGGACTTTCAGCAAACCAATGATTCCACACAAGCCCATATATACTTTATAGGGCTTTTCCGATGCTTTCCTGATGCCAATACCTTGGCAATACCCCGACAACTCCAATTTTGACCTAAAGCCACAGATTTAGCGCCGCCATTACCACAATAGGACCTAGAGCGCATTGCCGACATCTCCGGCATTGACGCATCAAAGCGCACAGGCACAGCCATGCGAGCGGAGCTTCTCGACATTGATCCAGCGATCATAGGGGCTTCATCACAGCAATTTGACAATTTCCGCAGCACGAACACCCTTTGGTGACTTCGGAATTAATTGGTTATTGCTGTATAACCACGAGACATCGACGCACACGATACTTTGGCGGTACTCAGTCATTTCCAACGAGTATTCTCAACTCTGACACTATGAATAAGGCATAGTCTAATGCCGGAACTACAAAAATCAAAGGCACAGACACGAATAAGACAACGCACAAGACCTGCTGTATAGTCAGAAGGTCAGAAACACATATGCTAACACATAGCCCTTCAGATATACCACAAGGACGCCATTTTATTTATATCTTACTATATAAACACGGTAATTTCATACTGTACACCAGTTACTTCCTCTATTCCGTTCCCCCACATACACATATCAACTCATTTACCTCAGTAACTCACCCAGCTTCAACAATACCGATAGTACATGTTTAATAGCGATTTTGTTCGCCACAAAGCCGAGCTTGACATAGTTAAAGCCGAGACACTTCACCATCATCCATCGACCTAAAACCTTGACTTTTGTCATTGCTTTACTTCGTTACTGGCATTTGCTCAGTGTTAGTAAGTGATAACCGTGCAGTACTCACCTCTTTTAGTTTTATAGGAAAGAATTAGCTTCAATTTCACAAGATCAGATTAGTTTTAACAGTTTTCATTTTCACAAGACATTAGCGAACCCATTTGGGCGTCCAGAGCAGACGAATAGTATTGGATAGTTGTAGGGCAGCTCTATTGCGAGCGTTGCAAGGATAGGTTTTGAACAGATTTAGTATTGACAGATTGACAGATATAGGGCAGCTCTATTGTGAGCCTCACAGGAAATAGTATTGACCAGTTATAGGAATTGATTTGACAAGAGATAGGACCAGACAAAGGAAACAAAGTATAGTTTGACAGAGATTGACAGTTTATAGGAAGTAGGACAAACAGAATCGTCACAGATAAAGCCAAGGAGACCAGAAATAAAGACAAGACCCGCTATTGCACCGCCATAGCTACAGAAACATCGACACCGACCCATACCGAGACGATTAGGAGCTCATTTAATACCGACATAATACCAACAGATGTTTTACACATCCCAGTTTCTTTCCCATCCAGTTTCCCGGTTTTACGGCACACACCAGACCAGATAACAGAGACCAAAGGCGACTCAGAGCATCGGAATCTGTAGTAACTTCTCACGAGACTAGAGAGAAGTCCCCAACCAAAGACGACAAGCCAGTCAACGTAGGACAGCCTGACTCGTCCAGTACCGAATACGTATAGTGTTTTGTTGGTGGAATCGACACGAGTATGGAGGTACTCAGAAAGCTTGCGCACAAACAAACAACACACCCGAGGAGTGGCTTATGAACAAAACTAGTTGTTCTGTAATACCGACACAAAGCTGAGACACCACTATTTCCATTTTGGTTCTTCGCACGGCGATATTCCAGAAGTATCCGACAACTATTCACCAGTTTACGTTCAGAGATCACTAAATCATCTGACCACCTCATCATCGCCATGTGGCATCTGCAACATAGCCACCACCCTCACCCCTGGAAGAAGTTTCCTCCTTCACTCTTCTGGATCTCCTATCCCTGTGACCTGTTGGTAATGTTCGGACTGCACTTCCCACAGTGCGACAGTGTTCTCAAGAAGTTTGCCGATGGAGTATGTGATCAGCCGGCAAGGAAAACAATTGAATTGTTAAAAGTAGCAAACATAATTTCATTGGCATTTCCATGAGACTTGTCCTGCATGAGAAGGTGAAGATCCAAGAGGATACCACAACATCAAACAACACATGGACAGGCAGATTAGAGCCATGCTTAGCATCAGAGCTGAGCAAAACAAAAGAGGTCAAGAGGCATGCAAAGTTTATACATGGCCATCATTGGTGAAAGATATTAATCAATTGAAGCAATAGTGGCAGCCACTGGTGCGTACATGGTTCAGCGGGTGGTTATCGCCATCAGATACTATAACTTTGCAGCAGACAGTGGGCTCTAACCAGATCAAAGCAGGCTCACTACAAGCAGATTTCAATGCTGTTCACAAAGTGAGCTTGAGAAACCAAGCCTGAAAATGGCCACTGGCGAAAATGTGAAATGCGGACAACCGAACCGGGATGGGGATTTTCCTCATTTTCAAGCCCCTGGGGCTATACGACCACCAATAAACTCTACTATGCACTAGAGGATGAATATAAATTCCTGTAATTGTTATGGCACATTGGCCCAAAAAAATCTCCGGAATCTTCATGTACACACACTCAGCCTTGCACCGTCACTGGCAGTCATGTTTCTTAACAATCAGAGGGCAAACCTCTGACATGAGATACTACAGCAGAAAAAGTACTCCAAAGCCTCAAATCCTACACCCATGAGTCGCAGGACAGTGTGCCTCGTAACCATGACTGGGTCTATTCTGTGCAGACCTTGATCCATCTACGTTTCCTTGATACCAAGGTTCCCTTGTAGGACTTGAATTTCAGGCTATTCTTTTGTCTGGCTAGTACTACAATAACCATCCAACATGCGAAATCTTCAGTGCTGTTATTGATCTATTGTTTCAACTGTTATTTTGCCATCACACACCGCACAATGAGCTTGATCGGTTGTACATTTCGCCTTCCTGTCGCTGTACACCTTGGTAATTACGGATGTTACCTAAATTCTTATCATGTGCTAGCAACAGCAACCACCCACAGCAATGCCTAACATACCTTGCAAAGGTGCCAAAGAAGTTTCTTAATGCGCTTACTGATCCTGAATGATTTTTTATATTACTCTACCTGGGGTGCGTGCAAACAGCAAAGCCATGGGTTCGTCATCAGCTTTTGTAAATGTTCCTCCCCATTCTTCATCTTGTGTGCACAGTCCTTCAATAAAAGTCTTCAGTGCCTTCAGTGTGTGATGATCACCTGAGGGAAGTGCAGTCCGAACATTACCGACAGGTCACAGGGATAGGAGATCCAGAAGAGTGAAGGAGGAAACTTCTTCCAGGGGTGAGGGTGGTGGCTATGTCGCAGATGCCACATGGTGAATGCACTGGCAGTGCCTGTCAGTGTTTGAAACTGGGTGTTATCAGACTTTGGCAAAGGATTATGTAAGGTTTCCCTTCTTTGTTCTTACCCACTGACTGTTGTCAGACGTTCTTGCTGCAGTGCTGGTGGCTTATTTGCTAGTCTTATTTTGTCAGTAGATAGATCTTTTTAATGTCATAAATTCATATTGAATAACAGTGAAGTTTCATCTGTGTACGCTAAGAACAAAGTGAGTCTTCTTTATTGAAGTTCTGCAGCATTCACCAACCACAGATATTCATCAAGTCTTCAGAAGTACTGTTGCCAGTCTGGACACCTTATTTATTCTGATGATGCTGTATCCTGATGTCGAAGGAAGGTTCAGGCTGAGCTAGATTCTGTACTTGGAAGCAAAAGACTCTACATTCAATGACCAAAAGGACCCTTCTGTATCAATCAGTGCTCTGTGCAAAGAGCTTGCACATTTCCATCCTGTTGCTCCTGTTAGACCCAAACTTTATGTGACTCTAACAACAACAAACAACCGGTTACTTCGCGTTCGAGTATTCCTGGTGAGTTGCTTGTTAGCGCGAGGGTTTGGGCTAAGTCCTTAGTCCTTAGCGGGTATGGGGTTGAGTATCAAGCGTAAGTTGGTATTTTATAACTTAGCTCGAAGCTGGTTTGTACCAGTGCGAGCGTCCTTCTTAAATACATGGTTCGTATACTACTATTATACATTGTATGGTGACGGTGTTTGTCCTGCGAGAAGCGGCTGGTGGGAACAGGTAGACGATAGCGAATGGTAAGTACAAACGAGAAGCCTAGATAGGGTGGTAAACGAGCGAGAACCTGGGTCAGGCGAGCGAGTGAGTGGGGGTAAGTGCCGATTGGTGGATAGCGAGACGAAGGGGGGTGGTCGGGTCGTGATAGTGTGACGATGTCTGGGGTTAAGGTTGAAATAGGGGTAAAAATCGTAACATTACCCCCTCATTAAGGCAGTCATCCCGACTGCCATAAACCCTATCTCCTGGTTACGATTTAGGTAGTCGTCGATTGCTTCTTGGGCGTTATTGAGGAGGTCCCCGCGAACCCATTGGTTTTCTTTGTCGCCGTATCCTTTCCACTTGACTAAGTAGTCGGTGACAGTGCACGATGGCTGGTTTTTCTTTCCTCGCACGCGTCGGTGTCGGTCGTTGACGATAACTTCTACCTCATACTCCTCTTTGTCGTTAATAATTTCGGGTGGCGGTGGTGGTTGCTTCGTTTGGGATGGGAATGACGGTGCGATGTATGGGGTGAGCAGCACTTCATTAAAGACTGGGTGGATGTGCCAGGTCATTGGCAGTTTTAATTTGTATGCGGATGGTCCGACCTTGGCGAGTATTGGAAATGGTCCTACTCGTTTGTTGTCCAGTTTCTTCTTAGGTCTCGGCAGGTGTAGGTTTGTTGTGTCTAGCCATACCTTGCTTCCTATGTTGTAGTTTATCGCCGTTCGTTTCCCGGCGTCATATTGGGTTTTCATCTTTTCCGCCGCCTTCTCTAGTGCGGCCTTAGTTTCGTTATGAACCTTCGCCATCGTGGCTGCAAAGTCATTTGTGGCAGGGGTTTTTTGTGGCCGGTGGGGGTTACTGATGGTGATTCGTGGATGTGTTCCATGGTTTACAAAGAAAGGGGTTTTGCCCGTTGCAGAGTGGATATGGTTATTATGTTGGAATGCCGCGAGAGCGAGCCACTCAGGCCAATCGTCTTGTCAGTGGTTGATGAACAGTCGTAGATACTTCTCCACCTCCTGATTGGCTCGTTCCGTCTGTCCATCAGTTTGTGGGTGATAGGCTGTGGATGGGTTCCTGTGGATGTC